>JAZGTK010008099.1:0-18643 GCA_036877625.1 Ambastaia sidthimunki
ACACACACAGAGGGAGGGAGAGAGAGATTTAATGAAAGCAATGTGCGGTGCGGCGTGTGTGCTGGGGGTGGACGTAGGAAAACAGACCACGAAAAGCCAATGGACAGGAGATTCAAGGGGGCCGGACATGCTATATATACAGAGGGAGGGGTAGAGGAACCCCACATATAAGGTTTCGTAGTGGACATTGATCGGGACTTTTGGAGACAAGACAGTCACACTAGTCCTGGTCAAACAGTCATAGGTACTACACGCTGTGTAAAGGCTGCTTGTAAGCGAGAGACGATCGGGTTGCACTAACAGGACTGACGGGTTCCGCGCCAGGGCATGTGGGTTCAAGCGCCGCGTGCGCTGATCAGAAGGGCGCGCGGTGGCACATTCGTACAGAAGCCTAAACAAACTAACAAAAATGCATGCGGGACATCCTAAAATACTAGCTGAAAACTATTTAGGAGTGATGTAGGTGGGACTTAAATACTACAAGTGTGTAATTTTAAAAATATAACAACACACTGACGAATAGATTGTGGGAGCAGCCCACTAGAAAGGGGACGGGGTAATAAGTTTCAGATGCGTTCAGATTATAGAGAATAGCGAAAGGAGGAGGGGTGTCAGTAAACCAGAGCGTGGATTTAGAAATATAAAGATGCTGTAAACAGCACCGATGCATTTTAAATTATGACACGTAGAGGCATCAAGCGCACAACAAAACCAGATGACAAGCGTAGTTCCATATATGAGGTGGGAGGAAGAAAGAGACTAGTTGAAGTACGACTATACTAAGCGACCGCTCCAGAGGCTGCGTGAACGAGTGACAGTCTGCGGGGAAAGGCACAATTCAATAGGGAGCCCTTAAGAAACAGATCGGAACTAAAGTCGCATGCTGGAGCTAATACGTGACCCGTGAGTGAGTGAAAATGTTTTACAGGCTAAGCTGACATCTTTATTTCGGGACCAAGACTGATCGATGTGTTCGGGTTTTGCAGCGCGATGTGTTGTGCGAAAGTTAGACGTATGTGAGTGAGGTTGCACTGGGCAAAAGGTCAACTTTGAGTGATCTGAGAATGCCAATGAATTCGCCTGTGTGCAAAACTAAACACGCTAATGCATTTCAGATCATTATTTTCAACAAGTGCATTTAATTAAAAAAACGCATCGATTTGAAATGTAATGATTTTCGAGGCTATGATTTCATTTTAACTTACATCTAACTTTCATTTTAACTACAGATGTCGAACTGTTTTAATGTACAAAGGGAATGGCTACGAACTAGCTGCGTTTTATATAACTTTTATAACCGTGGCTTGTGCAAAACCTGATAGTTTGTTAGTATTTCTGCGATCTTGCAGTGTGATAAACAGGGACACACAACTGAATACTTTAGGACGTCTTGCAATTGATAATGGTCTGTTTTAATCCCTACCTGAGAAAGACATCATTTTTCAACGTCGTACAATTGTGATATTTATAATATTTGGTTATAATAGGTTTTAAGTGTGTAACGAAATCTTTGTCGAAATAAAGTTTCAATTTTAAGAAAGAAAATAGCGTTCCGGTTTTGCTGTAGTCTAAATCTTTCATGAAAACTTCGATAAGTCTACATGAACCTGCCCTGACGAAACGTTTTCCTCACTCCTGAATAACAAATATCGGTGATGCTACGACAAAATGTGAGGAAACGTGTAAACAACTGATTGGCGTTTAGACGTATTAAGAACAAAAATGTTCTGGTTTTACAAGCATATGGATCGCGATTTGTTACGTGCGTTTGGTGCACTGCAGGCGCTGGGCGCATTTGGAGATGCGTTTAAATAACACTAACCCGTCCGGCCGGTGACTGGTGGACCGAACAGGCTGTGCCTGTTTCTGTGGACAAGCATTGATAAGAAAAGCACATTCTTCAGGAATAGAAGCTACCAGGCAGCAACAAAACTCCGCTTAGAAACAGAATCTCAATATGTGAATGACAATGCGACTGATCTCATCATAACTCAGCCAGACGTTAAATGTATTGCAATATCCATATTTCCAATGCACGCCGGTATTTCATACAAAAAGTGCCTTTTTGTGTGTGAGAAAGTGGCAGATAGAGCAAGAGATTGAAAACGAGAGTGAGAGAGAGTGGGAAGACAGATTCACGCCTAAAATAACGTTTCGGCTCAATGCGCTAGGCCCTTGAAACATCCCATCACCAAATCTATACAGAACTACAGTATATAAGACCCCTGGTTCTACCGCTATCAAAATGCTGCCTTCAAATAAACAGTACGTTATCGCTATTTAAGACAACCAGAAATGAATATTGGTCTATACGGTAAAGGGAAATTACTCAATTATTGTCCAAAAGGTAGACAGTTACATTTATTTTGGTCTTGTGCATGCCTTCCACGGGTAGTGGCTCAAGGAAATTGACTGACTGGCCCCTTGGGCGCATTTTAATATATGGAAATGACCGAGAGCTATGCGATACATCAACGCCCAATGCCATGTTCATGCTCCGCTCCTCTCATTTTCCCACTAGCTCTGGCTATTCATCAGCAGATCTGCTTTTCTGCAACTGTTGTCCAGTGTTGATGTCATGTTGAAAGAGGTGATTTACTGGCTGTTATGGTTTACAAGCCGCAAGATCAGCACTCAGTAAAAACAAAACAAAAAAAACTGTATGACTGAAAGAGCGTCAGCCTATGTTTTTATTTAGCCTACCATTGCCTAGCTGAAAATAGCGGGTCTTTAAAAATGCGAATGTTTTCTGTATTTATTCTGATCATTCGTGTTTGACCAGTACACGCACCATTACAGTTACATTGCATGTGGACGAATGTGTGCCAGTTTTGTTTTACAAAAATGATTTAGTGCTTTATAGCCAAAAGCTTTTTAAAGGGAAACTGGTACACGACACTTGTTCTAACACCAACGTAAATACAAATTGTGTTAAACAGTGATTTGGTCAAATTAATATTAACAACAGAAGAAAAGTATTTGTGCATTCTCAAGCATTAGAGTTATTTATCTAATGCTTGAAAAATAACTCACCCGGTCGATTTTATTTTTGTTCAATTGATTGTAAGGTCTTTTCATTCGTATGTTAATAGCTGATCAGTAGCTGTCTATGCCAATTAAAGCGCAAGTCTCTGTGTACATTTACATCCATGTATGTTTTTACCAGACACACTGTTAACCAAGCGACCAATACAGTGCAAAACTAACGTTAATGGCAAATACAAGGTCAGAGAGCTGAGAAATGAGACGCACGCTATACTGTTCTACGCAGAATGCAAGGACAGTAATGGCAGCGTTGAAAATTGTGGCTTGTGGAGGGAAAGCCTTTAAAGAACAGTTTAGGAATTAACAAAAAATATAAAAAATACATAATTCTCTAACTGGACTGAAGTACAGGCAGACAAAGGGAGAAGTTGTCTTTCAGGCATCGACCGACTTGATTGAAACTAGATCAGTCTTGCCTTGCTGTTATGACTAAATTAAATGCCATGGATCTCTGGTATAGTGGTAAACATTATATTATCCCCTTGAAGTCCTCTGGGATTGTGTCTGTGAATCGTGTCTAAGTAATTAATCATGTAAAATGTTATAAGCGAAAGTGAGGATTTTTAGCGACATTTTGTCTAAACTGGCCTATTAACGCGCACTGCATAAAATGTTTAACCCCTACTATGAACCCAAAAAAGACACAGAAATTCTCCATAACAGGTATCGCTGCAAACAGCATCTCTTCACTTTGTATACAGCCTATTATTTGACATAAGAAAATATATTGACTGATATATATTACTATACTGAAATCTATATAGGCCTTGTCGTTTCAACTATGGATGACATTGAATTCAACATATCCCACTATAGTATCAGTTTTACCTGATATTGGAATGCTGAAATGGGAATGCTCTTAAAATACCTGGTAAGTCAAGCATTGCCTTTCAAAGACTTTTAAGCTTCAGCAGTTCAGACATATTCACAGACAGAAAATGAATATTAATGGCTAGATTTCGCAATGTGGTATTATCACACAGAGAGATGGGTGGGCATGCCATCTGGGTTTTGGTAGGTATTAAATATAATAAGGGATTACATCTCTGTGGACGAATTATAAACGTGAATACTGGATCTTCCACAAAAAGCAACACTGTGCGAATGTGTTAAACATTGGAAAAAGAAGAGATAAAAAAAGAAGGGGAAAGGATGAGAAAACCAGCTAGTCTGTAAGAGTTCGCTACATGTGGTCGTACTGTAAAAAATTAAAACAATTAATATAGAGTTTTTAAGTCAAGCTTCAAAATAGCAAAAGGAAAAAGAATTAGAAAATAAATAATTGTGTAAATATTATTGTGTAATCGTTGTTTTTTTTATACAGGCTTTCGTGACGAGCTTCATGAAAATTAACAGCTGTGTGGAAAATTAATTCTTTGTCTGTCTATGGAAGGTTTTCAGCATGTTTAATACAGTAGATGTTAATAAAGCGGGTGATAGGATGAATAGGGACTCCAGTGGTTTAAATTTAAGCTAAAGCTTTCGTTTATTTTCCTGATCATGGATCGCGATCTATAAAAACACTATGTTGCTTCTAAATTAATGTTTTAAAAAGACACGATTCAGTAAGTGTTTCTACAAGTGACACCACAGTTCCCTTTAGTTGTATCAGCATATTAAACAAGTATCATTTTGTCTGCTTTTTAGTTATCAATGACAAAGGTAAAAGTATATTATGATAACCTGTGTTTATATAGAACCGGTGTTACTTGTAAACAATGCATTTTAAAAGAAGTTAAAGGTTTCGTCTACAGTATAGCGTAAATATCATTATCATGTGCAACAAAATAAGCGGAACAAAGATTAGAGCCATAATGAAAGCGGGAAAACACATATGAGACTTTAGTAAGAGGTTTTGATGGACATACAGTCGCGGACTTACGAGAGTGTCGGCAAAAAACAAATTGTTGTGGTTCAAGCGCCCTCTAGTGTTCAAAATTAGAATTACGAGTTGTGTCTCTACAGTCATTTCATTAAAGAAATAAACCAACGTAGAGAAAAAGATGCACGAACCAACTTAATTTAATGTCAATACAGTACTATTACATTAAACAACTGCCAGACAATTAAATATTCACTAGAACTATATATATTACATTTTACAGCGCTATACGTTTAGAATTTGAAAATGGAAATCTAATTTTTGCAAAGTTGTAAACGTTTAAAATTGCCTTTTACTTAATGTTTTTATTAAACGTAATTTAAAAATATGTATTCTGCGTGTTGCTTGCCTAAAAGTTGTGTATCTATTTATTTACGTCAGGTTTGTTTGTTTGAAAGAGCTATTCATTATATTAAAAAAATGCACCGCAGCGTGACGAAATGATGGAGGAGAGGAGATGGAGGTTTACTTATATACAATTATAGTTTTTTTAGCGTTGTTAGAGAAATATGGTGATAATCATCAGGAAATATAATAAGAGCATATGAATTTTTAACGGTCCTGACTCACTTTTATATAAGAGCTGTGCAGCCTAAAAGCTGTATCCTTTCTCGAACCTTTCTATAATATAGTGCATTACACGTTAATTGCTAGGGCAAAAATTAAAGAATATTTCCAATTGTCCCATTAAAAGGGGTTTTGTGTTGTTGACGCATTTATTGCAGTGTATTAAAATATCTTGCTATTTTATGCCTTAAATGCTCTTCTGATTTTTCTGAACCAATCTCAACAAATTTACTTTATCAAACACCTTAAACTCATTTACGTTAATATGCGAGTTTTTAGTGATTTTATATATATATATATAATATATAAACTGCGAAATCTTACAAGAACAGAAATTAGAAGCGCAATGTATTATGCAATCTAATTTTAGAAAATCAAGAACAAAACAGTTCGCTTGCCTTTGTATATCCTTTCCAACCAACAACCATCGTGCAAATTGAAAGAATTTGTTTCAGAATTTATTTCAGACTGAGGAATTCATCATTGCTTCAGTACCATGGACAGCGACAACACGGTAGGAACTCTAAAGATTCCCACAGCAACACTAAGTTTGGCCTCAAATACATTTAATGGCCGGTTACAAAGAAAAATTAGGTTATCCATAACATTAAATACAACGGACTGATTCTGATCGCTAAATGTTTTAAGCATTACAGAACGGATTACACTGAGCCTGCGCTGCATCCGTGTATTTACATTCTTTTTACGACACGTTCAGCTCTTTAACTATCACTGTAAAGCAATTTCATCACTGTAACTATCACTGTAAAGCAATTTCATACGATAAAAAACAAAGAAGACACGCAACGAACACAACAAGTTCTCATTCAAGACCATTCATTGCTGATACGCTGGAGATTGTATAAATGCTTGAAATATATAAGTGCCTTTTTACATATAATTACTTTCCCAGCTAACAATGTTAAGTTGTAAGAACGTTTCCTTAACGTTTCTATTAGCAACAAATGCATTAACATTAAAAATGTTATTTTGTTCAAAACGTTCAAGTTTTAGACGTCGTAATAAAGGAATTGTTTGATCATATGAATATTATTCAATCATTTTTTTTAATTCTGTAACGTTTCTAAAACGTTCCACTAATACCTTAAACATAGCGTCATATATATGATATATAACGTAATAAAATGTTCTGCTTGTTAACTTTTAGTGAACGTTAGCCAACGTTCTGGGAACCTTTCCTGTTAGCTGGGTTCTTTGTAAATGCTGTTCCCACCTAAAATGAATGAATGAATATCATCATTAAAATGTTTATAACAAAAATGTTACAATTTGAGTTTTAAAATGGTGTTACATATTAAAAGACATTACAAATAAAATCGTTGTCTTGGTCGATTCTTGGTCTTAATTTCATCTACTGAAAAGTGTTAATGAGCAAAGTAACCGACAGTAGAAAACGAGGCAAAGTTGTATATAATAATGTACTTGGTGCGGTTTTCTAACCTGCATTATATGTGAAACATACAACACAAGATAGTATAATTTATCTTGCATTGACATTGATAATAAAGATGCGTACGATTGTTGACCTTACAAACAATTTAGCCTTTAACGTAGCATCTTACAAAAATAAGTATTTGAAAAAATACATAAATGACAGTCCAACTGTTTGCATATTGTGAATATTGATATCCATGCTATTATACAACGATCCCAGTGCTGCAGTAAAATATGGTTGTTTATTATTTTGTATAGATTAAAAACGTTAGTTTGATTGTTCAACTCGTAAATTGTCTTCTTCTGGAAATTATTTTGGTGCACGATATAGTAACACAGCATGAGAAAAGAGGGAAATGCCACGACCCAGGTACACGGTTTAAGAAGACATCTACATGGTGCCCAAAGGTAAAATGCTACAATGATTTTTATTAAATATTAATTTATTAAGCCACATAAAACAACCGAACATTTTGTACGAACTAACGCAGGGAACCATTATGCGGTTTTAGCTTAACACGAACTAATTGCAATAAGCAACTACAAATAAACCACTAGATGGTGCTGTGGACAAATGATTATGCATAACAAATAATTTGTAACAGTTTTTCCTTGTGTCAAATCGATTCTATCGAAACTTACAGTTCATTTAATTAGGTTAATTAAGCTTTACAAAATATCTTAGACGATACAAATTATTATAAGCATTTATTTTTAATCAACACATGGACTCTGTATTTACTCTGTCGTTCATTTAAATGACAAGAATGGAATACGTTTTTGATTAATAAATGTGAACACATCTATGCTTCGCATAAACGCTTATAATAATTTGTATCGTCCATTTGATAAACATAGCACTTAATACCTTTTACCAGGGATTTCAGGTTATACAACAAGCAGATTTTTTCCAGAGTAAAATAAAAATCACATTTATAACAGACTACTGGCAATCAGCCACTAGATGGTGCTGTGGGTAAATGATTTTCAATTATTTTTAGCCATGCCTGTATTGTTTAATATATTTAAAAAAAACACATGAAATTTAATATTTAGCTAGAAGCATTAAGTCTCGCCATATGGAGTACGTTATATCATATAACAAGCTTTTATGCATAAATACGTGTTTTAATTTATCACCCATAAAAGTAACACCTCGCTCGTTCATCCGGGGGAGACGCCAAGCCAATCAACCAATCAGAAGCGGGGGAGTCAGAATTTAGCACAACGCCTGGGATTCGCTGTCACAATGGTTATCAGTAGCTAAAGTTTCAGCCAAAAGTCCTGTTAGTCAAAGCAGTAGTTTCGTATGTTCATTGGCATCTTGTAGATTATAGCTGTTAGATAACCCCATAAACAGAACCAAACTGACATACTTTAAGAGAACAATTCACATAAAAAAATACAGAGAATACATGAAAATACGTAAATACAGACTTTGAAAAGTCGAAGTGTGTGGACAGACTATTGAGAAACCATTGAAATTTGACACCACATTGTCATATTTAAAACCTGCAGCATTAGGCCCATTACACTTAATGGCAGAAATTAAAGTCTGAAAACGCATAAAATCGACTAGAAATAACCAGTGTTAAAATTCCAGTGTGGCAAGATGCATTGTAACAACTTACCCCAAACATTTCGTTACAAGTTGCGTATTGTTTTTCCAGGCAACGACAGTGGAAGCTTTTCCGAAGGCAAGTCAGTTTGTATACAGAAATTTACCATAACTTTCAACGTCCAAAGAAATATCTCATAGATCTTCTAGATTATGCCAATACCTCTTCTTAAATGAAATGAAAACTAGCACTTTTTGACATTTTTTCACAAGTCTGATCGAGATATTTGAAAACATTTATTTTCTGACGTCATGACGCAGAGCATGACGGGAAACGCTTGTCCGGTGGGCGCCATATTGAAGCAACAACTATTGTTATAAATTAAAACGGGGCTGCTGCTGGCTGAGTTTACATGTTTTTTGCGAGTTTGTTCTGAAAATATTTGGAAAGTACTACGCAAGGTCATGAAAGAGATGTCAACGTAAGTGCTCCGTGCGCTCATAGTGACATTAGGAATGTAAACAACGTAGTTGGCGAGGAAAACGCGATGCTAGGCTAGTTAATCCAGTTTGCTGAGCTAACGGTTACAGGATGTGCATGCAACACAAAAGTGGACTGAATGTGTATTTTTAATAAAAGAAATACTTGTATACGTTTAGTACGGTTAGGTGCTTACGAATGTAGTCTGTTTTGTCATCAAAATGAATTATGATGGTGTCATGCCAACAGTCGTGTCTTTTGTTTACACATAAGTAGTCAATGCTAATGGCGGTAACCAGCGTGTTTCGGTGCTTGTTTACGTTTTAGTACATGGGCCACCTTTCAATTCATCATCAAAAATCAAACATTTACCTGGTTTGTTTTGACAGGCACGCAGAAAAAAATGTTTGTATGTGTTATGAGACGCGTTTAGGTGCGTTTGGGTATAAATCAGTTTAAAATATTTTGTTTCTGCTGCAGTGGTGAAATGATTGTAGACTTAATACACCTTTTGGCTAAGTATTGTATCTGTGATATTTGTTGGTTACCTTCAATTTTAGTTTGTTTTCAGTGTTCTGGAAACACAACATCATCTGTTTTGTGCTGGTTTATTTGCAGGACTGGTAATAGTACGCTTGGCGGGCAGCAGCCTCGGAAACATTATGGCATCACATCCTCGATTAGCCTGGCCTTTCCCAGAGAGATAGACCATATCTACACTCAGAAGCTCACTGAGGCTATGAAACCATTTGGAGTGTTTGAGGGTGAAAATGAACTCAATCACAGGTGGGCAAAGGGTTTGTTTTGTGTCATGTTGCTGGGTTATTCCCTGGTTTCCAGCCAGACAGATTTTTTTGTGGTTTATGCACTGCAGGCTGTGACATCCACCCTTATCAGTACCATCTGTCCATTATTTTTGGTCTAAGTACCAACCAAGAACTGAAGAAATTTGACAAAGTTGACAGTCAGCATTCCTGTAGTGACCATTTGTGTGTTCATGCAGTTACTGCTCGAAATTCTTGAGACCAACACTGATCTTGAAAATGTTCGTTTAGAAAATTAATGTCAGCTCCCCCACTGATGTTCTTATATGTTCTTAGAATATTCTTATTAGGTATCTTACAGATTTGTAATGTTTAATTATTTTTTTGTTTTTGCTTAATTAGTTAGAATATAGATTGTTTTCTTTTACTATGTTAAATGTGTTTGATAGACTGTCATTGCTATAATTTGGCTTGCATCATTAATTTCAAGGTAAATAGAGGAATTAATGTGTCTGGTTTAAAGTTACAAAAATGTATAAAATGTAAATCCTTGAAGTTATCAATCTTTGGGGTTTTTGTGCCTTGTATTATGTGCGCCTTCAGAAAACTAATGTGATGTTTATTTGCTGATTAAAGAGTATGTTCTGTCGATCTACTATAACAAAGCTGATGCCAAAGTTTGTAATGTTTGTTAAAAACATTAAAGTAATAACTTAAAGAATGTAAAAGCTAATGCTAATTGTTTGCATTTTAGTCACAGAATATGTGCATTTCAGTGAAGCTGTTTATTAGAGTAACCACAGGGGGCGTAGTTGCCTCTTTTTTAAAGATTTGCATTGCTGAAGAAAGTAGAGAAGTATCTACAGCTCTTATTAGGAAGCATTGTAGTTAAAATAAATTAATTTAAGTTCAGATCATTTTAAGTTACATTTTAAGATCAGTAGAAGTCATGATGTAATCCCTAAATGTTAGGGGTGCTACAACCACAGTGCACAGTCTGATTGTTTGTGAACTCTTCAATTGTCATTTTAATTGTGTTGCAGGCTTGCAGTTCTCGGGAAACTGAATTCATTTGTGAAGGAGTGGATCTCAGAGATCAGCGAATCAAAGGTAAATAGTGTTCAAGCCAAAAAAAGGCTGTGATTGGAGAGCACTGCGTTCCCTAATGCTTTTCTAAACCCGTATCTTTTTATTCTCACAGAATCTGCCACCATCAGCATTGGTGAATGTTGGTGGCAAAATATTTACTTTTGGCTCCTATAGGCTGGGAGTCCACACCAAAGGTAAGTTTTGGTGATACTAGCAGAAGTGAATTTCAAAGGTCAGGCACTCCCTGACTATCTGCTATCTGCCTTTACCACAGAGCAGAATGTACCGTTTGAATACCAAACTGTTTCTGCTTTTAGGTGCTGATATAGATGCTCTGTGTGTCGCCCCACGACATGTCGAAAGAAGTGACTTTTTTACATCCTTCTTTGAAAAACTGAAGGGGTATGATGAGATTAAGGATTTACGGGTAAATATCTTTTAATAGTCTTCATAATATACAGCTCTACGGCCTTGTTTTAGGAGTAATTTGAATCCTGTGTGTAATTTTATTTCAGGCTGTGGAAGATGCTTTTGTACCAGTGATCAAATTCAAGTTTGATGGCATTGAGGTAAAGCAGATGGTGAAAAGCTATTTGATATGTAACCTGATTTTACTAGTCTAGCCAATCTTAATCTGTTGCTTTACCTAGATTGATCTGCTGTTTGCAAGACTTGCTTTGCAGTCCATTCCTGATAACCTGGATCTGAGAGGAGATTCCCTCCTCAGAAACCTGGACATCAGATGTATTCGCAGTCTAAACGGTAACCCTTACATTTTTACTAATCATTAACTAACGTGCTTCCGTGTTTCAAGCAAGCAAAATCCATGGAAACCTGGTTATTTAATGGATTTTTCTTTCATATCCTTTATTCAACAGGTTGCCGTGTTACTGATGAGATCCTGTACTTGGTGCCTAATAAAGAAAATTTCAGATTAACATTGAGAGCAATTAAATTGTGGGCCAAACGTAAGTCTGATTTAAAGCTTGCCAGTAAATTGACTGGTGAGATTTGAGCTTATATCAACCAAATGAGCATCGTATCTCAAGCTGTAAGCCGTGGTTTAAATTTTCCAGTTACTTATATTCCAAATCTTAGCTTGACACACATGTTTATACTTTATGCTTTGTAAGTGTTTGAAAGGTTGTAATGAAATTAATGCAGTCACTAAACTTCTGTATTTTTAGGCCGTGGAATCTATTCCAACATGCTAGGCTTTTTGGGTGGAGTTTCCTGGGCTATGCTAGTGGCCAGAACATGTCAGCTATACCCAAATGCAGTTGCTGCCACGCTAGTGCACAAATTCTTCCTGGTCTTTTCTAAATGGTGAGGTCACAGCGAGTTAGATCCATGTAGTAGAACTGTAAGTTTATGTGATTCTATTCCATATATTGATGTCTTTTTTTTTATAATGTTTTTTTTTTCTGTCAGGGAATGGCCAAACCCTGTGCTTTTAAAACAACCTGAGGACAGTAATTTGAATTTGCCTGTCTGGGACCCACGGGTTAGTGTTGTTATGCTTTGTTAAAATTGAGGAAGCAATATTTATTGTAGAACAATGTTTTTCTAAAGGCTTCTTATTTCACAGTTTAACAATTGTCAATGCATTAAATGTTGCACTAAAACCTCTGGTGTTGTACACTCAGGTGAATCCTTCAGACAGGTACCATCTGATGCCGATCATTACTCCAGCATATCCACAGCAAAACTCTACCTACAACGTGTCCACGTCCACACGCACCATCATGAGTGAAGAGTTCAAGAACGGTGTGTCATTAAGATTAAGCCGGGCTGATGTTTTGCTGATGGTTGGCTATATCACATGACCATTGCTCACATTTTTTACATTTGTCTCTTTAGGTCTCACTGTAACAGATGAAATTCTTCAGGGTAAAGCTGATTGGTCCAAGCTGTTTGAACCACCCAACTTTTTCCAGAAGTACAAGTAAGTGGATTCATACACTGTCGTATTGGAGATCTGTTACACAGAGTACCATGTTGACATTGAATGCTGGTTCATTTGTTGTAGGCATTACATCGTCCTTACTGCCAGTGCATCCACCGAGGAGAACCACCTAGAATGGTAAGAATAGAAGAAATGCATTAATGCACTCATTTTAAGTGGCTCTAGAGATGATTGCATCATATGCATTTAATTGGCGTTTTGTTGCTGCCAAAAATTGCACCGTGCACAAATCCACAGTCACTGGCATTCTTTCCTCCACAGGATTGGACTGGTGGAATCAAAGATAAGAGTGTTAGTTGGAAATCTGGAGCGTAATGAGTACATCACTCTTGCCCATGTGAACCCACAGTCTTTTCCCGGGTCAAAAGAGAACCGCAGCGAGTAAGTAACACATCAGCACATCTTGTATCATGGATTGAGTAGTTTTGTTACAGTAATAACAAATGTGTGTATCATGGAATTGTTTTTCTTTGTTAAATTTACTGTGGGGAAAAGTTATATCTGTGGTGGGGATTCTTGAATTTAACCCCTTATCTAGGTTTGGGTTGACTCAAAGTTAATCTAAAATTGAAAACAGAAAATGTTTTTCTTTCTTGGTATGTTGGAGACAAACAAGGGGAAAGTTTTGCTTGTACCATAACAAACTGGTTAATATAAATTGGCACACTTTTATTTTTACAGGAATGAATTTGTTTCCATGTGGTTTATTGGTATCTGCTTCAAAAAACTGGACAATTCTGACTGTGTGAATATTGATTTGACCTATGACATACAGTCCTTCACAGACACTGGTAAGCTATCTCGCCTCCCTGTTGTGTTTAACTCCAGAAGTTCTTGTTCAGATTTGGATGTGAAATATTCAATGATTGTTAAATATCTGAAAGCAATGTTTTGTAGTTTATAGGCAGGCTAGCAACATCAACATGCTGAAAGATGGCATGACCATTGAGGCAACACACGTGAAGAAGAAACAGTTGCACCATTACCTGCCTCCTGAACTTGTGCAGAAGAAGAAAAAGGTGTGACCGCAGTCTCACGTGATAGTGTTTACAGCACCACACACAGCTCTTATACTCTAAAGCTACAACTGTCTCTGTTTTGAGCAGAGTTTGGGAGATATTAACCGTAGTTCAAATGGTGGTGGGTCGAAGCGTTGCTCTCTGGATGGAAGTCACCTGGACAGCTCCACAGACACAGGCACCCCCTTCAGCTCACCCACACCAGACAGCAAACCTTGCCAGCCAGTCTCTACACCTGAAGACAGGTAGTGTTTCTAATCTTGATGAAATAACAGAAAATTTGTTAATGCTGCACGTGATTCAAGCTGCTTTGGAAGGGACAGGATATTAAAAGTTTCTAAGGGATCACTATGAGGATTTTTTTGATATTTTAATCGACATGCCAGCACTAGCTGCCGAAGAGTCTTAATGACTCTTGTTTGCCTAAAAGCACTTAAAGCATGGGTCACAAAATACAGTAATTACTAGCAAGAGTCAAACCACAATGCCACCAGAGGTTGGAACTTGGACAAGCAAAGTGGGAAAAAGAGAATGAAATATTGCTCTAGTTTTTACGTTAGTGAGCATATTTGAAATGTCACAGGTTTAAGCCAGGTTGTTATGGATGTATTTGAGGTCAAGCACTATTTGTGTCCTCATTCTCTGACTTGGTTTGGGAATATGCAAAGTTGAATTGTTGATCTAGCAGTTATGTAGAAATGCTTATAAAGTATTGCAAAGTAGAATTTAAGATTCAAGATTGTATTTAAATATTTACGTATTTAATTGTTCTTCCAACTTGTCTTTTTTTTTCCCCAGTAGTATCAGTCCTTCTGGGAATCCAGTCCTTGTATTTACAGACAGCCCCCCAGCATCAGAATCGCCTCCTGAACCAGAACAGGGAATGTCCATTCCAGTCATTGGCTCCAGTAAGTGCCAGCAAAGATGGATTTAATGCATTTTTATGTTTTATTCCAACTTGGAAGCTTTTATGGGTTTTTAAAATTTTCAGTAGTTATGTATAGTGCATTCATCCTGATTCAAGACTCTTTCCACCTAACTGGTCTTTCTTTTCAGAGCCCATTGCCACTCCGGTGCCCAAGCCTGCAGAACCCCCCACCGGCAACACCATTCCAACAGTGGTGGGCCGCAGTGTGATACCACGCATTAGCTCACCCACCTCTACCCCTACCGAACTGCCCAACAGCCTCAATGGAGCTGCACCAAAGAGACCTCACTCTCCATCCCTGGAAGAGCCACCTAAGAGACACAAAGATACAGAGGTAGTCATATCTTCAGACTTATTTACTCACTCTGAGGTTTTACTCGCTCTGAGGGTTTGAATCCTTTTGGCTCTAAACCCATTTGTCCAAGTAGGATGTTCAAGCTGCTGAAGGTTAGCAGAACATTTTATCAACATTCACTGAGGCTGTCAGTCACAAACATCTTACATTTATTCATTTAGCAGATGCTTTTATCCAAAGCAGCTTACAAAAAAAACAGCATTTAACAGTTTGCCCTAAGAACCAACAAATCTACAATGTTACATTTACAAGTAGGAATAGTTCTGATGCTAGAAACAGGATAAACAGAAGATAATTTTTAAAATGAGGATAAACATGGGAGCATTTGGGATTAATTGGGTGTCTATAAAAACGTGTGTCTTATCTAACAGCGCTTGATGCATCGAGATCGATACATCACTTTTTGTATTCCACATGGAAAAGTCATGGGTTTGGAACAACATGGAATTAAGTAATTGATAAAACTGTTTCTTGCTTTGTTTTTTAATTATATGATTTTTATTTTTGTTTCAGGCTGATGACTCTGCATTTAAAGAACCATACCCTGTCACCAGCAATGGCCTGGATGCAGGAGATGGGCCAACAGTGGTGAGAGCTTGTTTTCTTTCTCTTGCATGTTTAGTGCATTAGCCTCAGGTGCTGACCACATTTAGACCATTACTCTGAAACTAGTTTGTTGCAACAAACGTAATAAAAATTCACACAGTGATGTTTGGGCGAAACAATTTTTTTTTCCAAAATTTTGTTTTGCTACAGATGGGTCTTGCCACATCAAAACCTATGCCAATACCAACAATTGATACATCAAGAACGCAGGTAATTACCATGTAGTATTTATCATAACCAAATTATTTTTGACAGTACTGCATGTCAGCCTGTGTTTTGCGTCATCAGAGACTACCAAGTAAAGAACTTCCAGACGCATCTTCTCCAGTTCCCACAAGCAACCTTCGTGTGATTAAAAACTCAATCAGACTCACACTAAACCGATAACAGTGAGCTCTCTTCAGGTAACATTGATTGTTGCTGTTGATGCCACTCATTGGTTTACACTTTAATTTTTTGTCTCTTTTTGAACATCTGTCTCCACAGGTTGTCCCTTAAACAGAGGGACCACCCCTGTAACAGCAGTGCTGCTTTTAAACTCTGCTACTGATATTTGGCTGGTCTTCCTGCTGGTTTCAAAGGTATCAGTGTAAATTGTTGGGGAATTAGTTGGAGTTTTTTTTTAATGCCTTACTGTTACAATGCTTGCTCGTTGTCGATTTGATCTTTTGAAACAAATTGTACAGTAGATGTAGTTTGTATATAACTTTAAAATCATTGTTAGTCTTTCTATACCACCTTTAATGTTGTTTTTATTAACAAAAAAATGTAAAAAAAATTGTCTTTGTCACTGTAAATGAGATTCTTCACTGTTTGTAGAAGGTGTTCCCTGCAACACAAAATGCTGTACAGTTTCTGGGAGGACCTTTTGTGTAGGGTGTGTGTGTGTGCGAGTGTGCGCGTGTGAAAGACCAGCATTAGTAACTAATAACCAATGCCCAGTTACCCATCACAATCAACTGTGCTGCCACTCAAGGGTTCTGTTATCAGCTCAGAGCAAAAGAACAGTATTAGATCTGGGGGAAGTGGTGTGTTGAACCCGTTTCAAAGCAGTTTGCTACAAGGTTTGGTATTTATGAGTTCAATATTACGAAATGATTCCAGAGTGAGTGATGTTTTCGTGTGCATGTGCATGACTGTAATTCCCTGCGTCTAGGGTATCACCCCCGCGCCTCCCGTGGAGGTCTGAATGGCAGTGTCTCCTGAACTTTGAGATTTCTGCCCTCTTTCCCTTTTTCTTTTTGCTCCACAAGTCACTGTCCTGCCCTGTTGGGGTGTACAGAGAAGTATCTGTGGATTTAAAACAAAAAACAGGCTTTTCATTTTGGGGTTTCTTAACGTATTTATTTATACCATTATAATTTTTATATCACAGGTATAGCAGCTGGATTTCTTTTTTTTTTCTTCTAGACATTCTTTACATTGTTTCTTCCCGTTACCTTTAGAACAGTTTAAAAGAAAATCCACTTGTCAATTATTTTTCTTTTTCTCCAGGGCAAAAGTTGTATTTGAAAGGATATTTTTGTATGCATTAAAAACTGCCTTTACATTTAAAAACATAAAATTCACAAAACCCCACACTGTTTTCCTGTCTTTTTTTAATTATTTTGCATGTCTCTCCGTTCTCTGTGAATTGTACTGGACATGGAGGCGTTTTACAGACACGCAAAAACACTGAACTATGAGAAATTCCTACTCTCTTTGTATCAGTATGATAGCCTAAAAGATGACGTCATCTATGGGTCATCCCAGTGACGTCCTACCATAATAAGGCTGTAAACGCTGTAGGAGAAACTATTCAAATTGGCAGATTAAGGTTTAAAGCACAATTTCTATACTACAACTGCATTTCTCTGTTGTAGGAAATAAACTTCCTTGTTCTTGGGGATTCCCACTGCGTGCAGGGGATTACCCTTAACGTGAATTTAATGTTGCGTAGTTAATAAAAGTGACATCCATATTAAAGAACAGTATGAATGATTGGTAAACAACCCTCTTTTTAAAATTACGATACACGGCTGAGCTAAACTGAAAAAGTTAATCCACAAAAGTGAAACCATCAATAAAAAATACTAAATGATAACGTAGTCAACAACTGTCATTTGCCGCTTTACTATTGTCCTTGTTTAATATTCAGGGATGCATAAACCAGCTAGTGTCCGATTTTTATAAGAAGCATGTTAAGTGATTGTATATTGCGTAGGATCTCAAAATGTATACATCTGTCCTTTTAATATTAAGAACAACTAGTTATTACAAGCGCATTGACATTTTTCATGTCGTGTAATAAATCTAATAATAAATTACGTCAAATTTGAAATGGACGTAGCGTTCTTGTGATTGGCTGCGCGTCTCTAAGGGGCCTGTCAGTGGAGAGAGAGAGAGTATATAGAGGGGAATTCCCAGACGTCTGTCATACACTTCACAGTGTGGGGGTGATACTGTATCTCTTCAGCACTTTGGATCTCAGACACATTCAGTAAAAGCAGGAAAAGTGTGTTCGCAAAAATGGATGGTGAGTTCCAGTATTTAATATGTCAGTCGTGTTTGTTTGTCTTTCTTTCTCGATCTTGTTGTTGGGAGGAAGTTAATTTTGCTATGCCACCCATATATTTCACGATTTGTTATATTTGTTATGCGGTATCAAGATAAATTAGAACAACAAAGCAATTGACATTTTTAAAAACGTAATTAATAGCCAATTAGAGATGCTTTAACTGCAAATGTATGATAATTGTATTATAATTTACATATTTCGGATCTGTGTTGTCATATTTTGTTGTTGTTGTCTCGGGTTTGCAAATCTTTACAATTTGCCACCCACCGCCCACGTGCTGTGTATTAAAAATATAGATTTTAGGTAAAATCATACAGGCTCCTAGTTTTGAATATGTAAGAAAGTGAATAGCAGTTGTCTATTAAGAAAAT
>JAZGTK010008100.1:0-18639 GCA_036877625.1 Ambastaia sidthimunki
TATAAAGTTCACTTTATCTACTCTTTTAAATGCATAAAGTGTACTTCACAAATCTAGTTTTGTAGACAGAGGAGTTATTGACATCATTTTTATAGATGAAATGAAAAGCATGGTGATAAAAACAATATTGTCAACACTGAGTAAAGCAAACTGTGACACGTCTCATTGCTGGATAACAAACATCAGCAGTTTTGGAAAGCTACATGTCCAATCAGATTAGAAGTACAACACAATCAATAACATAACATTCAAGTGAACTGGGTTCCAACAAAGCTGTTTGTGTGCAAAAGGGGCTGAGACACGATCACAGAGCGGACAGGAAAAAGTCCAAAGTACAATGAGAATGCGAGAGAACTGAATTTGGCAGAAGCCAAAATTTGGGCTTTTTAAACAGTTTTAAAAGTGAAACATAAATCTGGAAACAGTTTGGAGACAGATGGTAAAAATCTGAAGTTTGCAGTTTTTGAACAAATACTCTGTTGAACATGACAACTACTGTTTGAGTGTGATCTTAGGCCTTTTTCTGTATTGTTTCTGACATATACACAACAGCAGTATGTGAAGTTACTGTACATGGTTATCAGACTGCAATTTAAAACAAAACATATTTTCTGACCAGATCATGCAGCTAATTACTACCATTTAAAGATTGTCAAGGATTTATTTCTTAAAGTATTACAGCTGCTGAATGAAACAGTTGTCATGATAACAGACAATACAGCTATTACATTTCACATCTAAAATCATGTCTAAGTGATAGTACAGTCGGTTAAACTCACATTTGCAGAATAATCCTCCATCAAAAAAGATAAATCCTATTTCAGTGGATGTCTGTAACATAAAATCATGTCTTGCCTTCTTTCACAGCAGTCTGCACTGATTAAGGAATTGAAAAAGTTAATAGCCCAAATAGGCCACACCCCCCAACAATCTGTGTCACACGTAATTTGCATGCTACAGTTTCCCATCAGGCCGGTTCTGAGTTCTGGCTGGGTTCTGAAGGATTTAGCAAACTTTACTGGGCCTGTACAGCATCACTCCACCACTACAGTCTCTGTATCGACTGCTTTAAATGCAGAAAGTGTGCCGGTCTCAACCGCATGTCTGGATATACGCTTGATTATAATGTTCTAGTCTATCATTTGATGTATTACTGCTGCAATGATCAATAGACGATATACACAAACATCTCTTTTAAAGTAAGGCCAATTTACATAGAAAGAAGGTGTGTTTGCAATGAAAAGAATACAAATGACTTCATTTAAATACTACAATTTAGCATTTTTAGCACCTGGTTAAACTGGATTGCAGGTGGTTTGTAAATAACACATAATACTTGTTGTGGAAATACAGCATGTAAAAGTGGAATGTTTTTAATATCTTTTAGCTGTATTATAAAATAACGCCCTGCATAATATAATGCAAATTTTTATAATGCAAACATTATAAAACACCCAACAGTTCTTTTTGCATGTCTACCAGGGATTCATCAATGCTAATATCTCCTTTACCCACGTTTTATCGACCTTTACTAAATAAACTATCACGTCATGTCTAGACAACAGGCACTTCTAAACCTTCCAGCGTCTCGATCAGAGACGTCCACTTAATAGAGAGGCATTATCATACATGAGGGGCACTGATAGTATCGAGCTCTTCCTCTCATCTGTCCGGCTGTCACAGGGAAAGTGAGGCTGGCTGCAGGCCTGTGGAAAGCATCAGGTACTGCGAATGCAGGCTGACATCTGACATTGAAGTGTCCCTGTGTCGCTGTGCAAGTGGCTTTCAACAGGCTCTTTTTACCTCATTTGCCTCTGAGGTTCCAATTTCAACAGTCACCTCAACCAATAACCCTGATTTTTGACACCCACGATGGTCACCCAGTACGGTTGATATAAATGGGTTTTATGTTGCGCACAATATTAAAGCTTTGTGGTGCTGACACCATAAATGTACAAAATTAAAACATTCCAGCTGATAAAATTGAATAGAATCACTGCTGAACTTCACACTGCCTTTATTCATACATCAGGTTTGATGGTTCATTTCAGAAATGGTTTGTACGGTTTATGTGTGACTTTGTCTGTTAAATGAAGTTTAATATAACAGTAGCTCAAGCATGTTTTCTTACTAATTCTATTTTCTAAGCTTTGAGAAAGCGATGAATTGTTCTGTAGAAAACACTGACACCACAACATAAGTTGTTATTGTGTCACACACGGTGTGTTTTGACCTTTAAAAACAGCGCTTTGTATGTTGGTTTTAAACGTACTTCAAAAACCCCCTAAATTTGATTATGTTTGTAAATGTTGTTATTCAAAGTCAAATTCCAATGTCATCCTATTTTTTATAGTTTTTAACAAAACAGAAATTAACCAATTAAGTAAACAAATTAACAAAACACCACAACTGGACGAGGGTATTTTTTTAAATTGGAGTCACATTTTTTGGGTTAAGTCATGTGTTTTGAATGTGATTATTATTTAAAATTAATGTTAGCCAAAACAATGATTTAATTTATGATTTAGCCCATCTCTTACCCCTCTCGCTGTGCTTCTCCTTTTTCAAGCTCCTGTATGACCCCCAACAGCACTTTGATGGTTTCTTGACTGGAGCTGATCAGAGCCTCCATGGCCTGAAGCCTGGCTTTCACATTCCCATCTGCTCCGGGGAGAGCAATCAGCTGCCCCCCTGAGCCCTGCTGGGACGTCGCGGAACCCAAGATCTGAGCACCATGACAGTGAGCCTGCGTGTGGGCCTGGGAGGCACGGCTAGCTGATTGAGACGAAGCCTGAGAGCGCGCTTGCAAGCCATTCAGCTGCGGAGCGTCTTTTTTGCGTTTGCAGCTTCCTGAGGGACTCTCCAGGCATTCCACTTGTGTCAAAGATGTCCACGCAATAGGGCCCGAAATCTTTGAGCAGTCACCTCTGACCTGCAGAGGTTGATCTGTGCTAGAGGCGGCACTCTTTGCACAGTTGAAATGTTGGTCTGCCTCTACTTCACGCTCGCTGGATAATGCTTTGTGCTTGGACCCACTTCCTGGTACGCTGCCCTCTCTCCTTGAGTCAGACCGATTCAAAGCTGTGTTCGTATCTCCGCCCTGATACAATGGATCAGGGCAGAGCTTTCCGTCTAAGCAGTCTGGCCCGGCGCATAAGTCCATAGTGGTACTGCACTGTGGCGTACTGTGAAGCAGCACTCGGGTCTGCTGCACCCTGCCGTCGCACCCCGTCCGTTCCTCGCCGCCCTTGGCGTCACCCAGGAATCCATTGTTCTGATCCGGGTAGTTTTCCACCAGCGCGGTGTGTTTGATGACATTCGCCTTCTTGCGTTCGAAGGGGAAAGTCTGGTACCGTTTTTTCAAGTCTGGAGAGGTTTGCACACCTGTGCTTTTGGTGACGTTGGGGATGGACCTGCGTGCGGGCATGGTCATGTACCGTCTGTGGATCACTTTACAGGACACCGAACGATCTCGGGCACCTCGGTGGGCGGCCTCATTCTGAGCCTCGCAGATGTCTTTAAAGCGCACCTGCAGGGCTTTGTTCCGCTTGCGTACCACATTCGCACCACCGCCGCTCTCTCCCGCCAGCAAAGGACCGCCGGACTCCGAGTCAGACTCTGAGCTTGACAGAGTGCACCGACCTGCCTCCTTACTGACCATAACTCCTGTGAGAAAGAGACACGTTGAGCGAGAGAGAGAGAGGGAGAGGGAGAGGGAGAGAAAGATAAAGAGCGTTTACACTTAATAAAATGGTGGTGATTGCAGCTCAAACACAGATGGCCTAGTTTTGTCTTTTCTTCAGAGCACAACATCCTGGCAGTCAACGCTTGTTTTTTTGTGTGCGTGTGTGTTTTGTTTAGCTGTGGAAGTCACAGCTGACACAGTACGACCTGCATTCAAGCTCTCACATTACACCCAAGCTTCATCTCTCTAATGAGGCTGCCAGTGCATGGCAATAGAGGCTGAAGCATAGACTGGAACGGGGCTTTTAAATCGCCAGATACAGTATGAAGTAGAACTCAACGCTTGACAGCAAACAAGAGACTGGATATAAGAGGGGAAGAAATGGTGTAAACACATCTAAATATTGTTATGGTGTAAAATCAGCCTGCATTAAAGACCACAATCTGGACCAGAATAAGCTGTTAATTTAAAATTGATTGGGGGTGGACGTACACAATAGCTAATGGATAGTATGTGTACAAAAATAGATAATGTGTGGACTATGGTGTGCATATTTGACTGTATTATGAGGAACCTTTTTATATTTGCTACAGAAATATGAAGCCCGCCTGTGCAGAACCCACTACCATGATGCTGGGGTGTTGTGGGTGGTTGCCATAGCATTACTACTGTATGCAGTAGCGTTAAGTGTGGTCCCTAGACACAGCTCAGATTCCTTTGATTTTTCTAAAAGAACTCTAAGGGAATTGTTTTGCCTGTTGTATCATCAACCTCCAGGCAAAAGTCAATTGCTAAGAAAACCTATAGCAGGCCTTTCTTCACTAAGCTACATGATTTGTGGCACACTACCATTCATATCTATAGAGGTGTAGGATGAGTTTGTTTAAATTTCTAACCCAGAGTACAATCAATAGTAACAGAGATGCTTGTCTTAGCAAGTACCGCTAATAATGATTTAAAATACAGCTAAATGCCAAAACTGTTAAGATAATTAGTCCCACATCACAGTGCACTAATATTAACAGGTGCATAAATTCTACATGCGCACTTTGTAACAAGTAGTGGCTGGGCCATATGATGTTAAATGTTTCGATGTGTAGATGAGACAGTTTTTATTCTGTTTCATATTCATTTCACTCTCCTCTGGTTCGTCATTTATCATTAGTCATTGCAATATCTGGCAGACACCGTAACAGGAAAAAATACCAGCGGACACCTTGTCATCTGTCAGACGGCCGCAGTGTCTTTTGCTGTGTGATTTTCACTCTGCAAGCTTATCAGTGGCCGGCGGTGTTGACAGTGATAAGACTCACCGTCTTTGAGTCATTGAACTGGCCCTCTAACGATTCAATCAGCTCATTTTTGCATCTAGGAATAATGAACCCAGTCGTCTGTCAATTTCTGAAGCCAGTATGATGTTTATACACAGACCGTTATTGCACTTTGTACTTTGTGCATTTGCAGATAAAAGCTTGTTATTCATATACAATTGCCTGTGTCAAAATTTGACTGTATCGCACCTGCCAAAAACTTGGGATCCTAAGCGTCCACGCTCCCACCAATCTCTGATTTATAGCACCAGCTGTCCTTAAACAGATGGCGATGGCTGATTGATTCATTGATTCTGTAATTTAATTAAATCCACATGGTAGTGGCTCACCTGCGTGTCTTGTAAGTGCCAACTGGATCACAACTATGATTAGGATAAAAACAATCTTTCGGGCATTTGTGAGCAGTCACTGTAGTGTTTAGGGAATTGTTTTTGAAACGTCTTGGGAATGTTTTCAAAGGCGCACAGAGGCAATTACAATGCTTAAAGGTATACACTCAAAATGAAATTCATTCATCATTCTAAACCCAAATTGTTGTTGTTTTTCTATGGAATGAAGAACATAATTTTGAAGCAGCTTTTTCATTCAATGATACTTTACAGTGACAATGTCTGTCTAGCTCCAAAAAGGACCATAAGAAGTGGCAGTTAAAAACCTCAGTAGTTCATAAAACTCATGTACAGTAAAGACAAGAGACTTATAGTAGCTCTCTTCAGGAGACTTGCAGAAGTCATAAAGACTGCTTTTTCTTTAGGCACTGTAATCTAAAACCACTTACAAATAAGACCACACGTTTTTCATGCTTTCAATGTAATTTACCCTTTTTGGGGCTTTACAGACATGGTCCCGATATGAAGTGTGAAAAATAGCTGTTGAAAAATTCATTAAGTTTTTCCTTTTGTTTTCCACAGAAAAAGTAACACAAAACAGGTTTGGAACAGAATCTGATTAAATAAATAAATACAGAAGTTTAATTTTTGGTTGAACTATTCCTTTAAAAGTGCAACAGTGAACATGATGAGCAACTGACTGAAGTATTAATAATCAGTATCATAGACACACAGTAATATTGCCAAGTTGTACTAATATTGTTTCTTGAGAAGAGCAGTTGCTAACATGATCATAAATTTGCAGTGAATAATTCTCCTACTATAGAGCAGATAACATATATTATGCGGATGGAGTAGAGACTGTACTCTCTCACCCCCTCTATAGCCCCACACACAGAGGTCCCCTTCGACCCTGATAATTTGGCCACGTCAGCCCCAGGATTATGAGTAATGCATTGAATCTAAAATTGCAAAAGTAATCCTCTTAATTCTCCTCATGCACTTTAGTAGGATGTTGGTTCAAACAGGCCCACTGTTCCCATTGAAAACGGCTGGTGAAAACAAAATGCTTTAAATTCAATGGCTGTGTGTAATTTTTTCAGAGTGTTTATTTAATAATTTAACACACAATACTGTTCTGCTGTGTCTCAAAATATATTAGTTACACAGAATGTACAGATTTCTGTGCTCTTCTGTTGGCAGGCAAGACATTTCATACAGAAAATTCATTGTCTGTTTGCCTAAATCCTACCAACATAACTGAGCACAAATTGATAATACATTTTAAAAAGACTGTCAGATACGAGGTCACTTACTCCAGGGGCTTTATATCAAAAATCTATCCTAATCTTGTGATTTTGGAGGATAATAAGATTGCCTGTGGATTTGTGAGCTGATTGGACTTTTACACTAAAGTGATCTAATTACTATCCCTTTTACATTACTGAGATTTAACTGCACTGGCTGATTTTATTGTTCTGTGTGTGTGGCTGGAGCTGTGTTTTATGATATTGTGCGCCGCTGTTGTGTAAAACCTATAAATGTTATTCATGTTTTGTAATGCTAATGAAGCGTGATGTGTCAATGACACACTGTAATGTGTAGCTGTGTAACGGCGCTAAGGTTTAGAAATAACATGAAGCGATCGCCTATGAAACATAATATGTATCATATATTCTATAAAATCATAACGACTTGAAGTCTTTAGAATTACAATACAATATAAATATGATGTTTTACAACAAAACTTTTATTAGGAAGGCAAAGGGAATGCAGAGCAATCGTTATATTCTAATCTGTGTATGTGTGTGTGTGTGTGTGTGTGTTCGTGTTCACTATGTTATGGGGACCAAATGTCCCCCAAGGACAATAATTCCTGTATATTTTGCCCTTGTGGGGACATTTTTGTGTCCCTATCAGAAAACAAGGTTATAAATGATACAGAATGATAAAATAGCAGAAAGTTGTCTGTGATGATTAGATGTGTAGGGGGATAGAATATACAGTTCGTATAGAAATCCCTTAAAAATGTAAAAGAACAAGTCTATCTAACTACAAACTTTCAATGCAGCAAAACGTCTATGTAACAGGAAGCAGATGTGCATTAACTACTGCAGTACGTCCTCTAGCTGCCACTGCCATAGATAAAACAGCACCTGACTGTCTCTAAATCACGCTGAGGTCCTGAGCTGTCCTGTCTGTTGCTCTTTTGATAACACACTGAACTGACATATTTCATTACATCCCTTTGAAGAAGGCTGATCACTTTTGTAATACAATAATGTTTGAAATGTCACAGACGTCACAGTGTGACATTTTTTGTGTGACACATGATCATTTAATTACCATTAATTAGGGTTCACGGTAACATTAAAGGCTGAACCGAACACCAAAATTATGATTAAAAAAATCATAAAATACAATGATGCTGTTTATTCCGCCTCCCTCCCGCCTTTATTATAATCCAGAGCTGCATGCGGTGTAACAGTCATTAATATTGGGAGATCTCTAATCTCTGTTTTTCTTTTTCTTTTTCTTTTTTTGCAAATGGCTTTGAGCCCTCTCAGCTGTAGGCTAAAACCTTAGCATGGAAAACAATCTAATGATTTTCTTTAGCTAGCGTAGCCTTATGTCGTCACCACATGGCTGCACAGTCTGAAACCCAAAAGCACAAACGCTGCACTACAGTGAAAAGTTATGAGTCACTGAAAGGTTGCTCGCTGGGAGGCCAAACGTCCTCAGACTGCTGTCTAGCATATATGTTTGCCTTATTAAAGGAAAAAGACAAATGCAAATGCTGAGACATTATTTTCTGTGTGGTAGGCGAAAGGAATGTTTAGATATGCAGTACACTGTGATTTAAAAGTCTGTGTTAGAATCTGGGATTCTAAATTTAACTTAAACCTGGAAGTAAGTTTAGGAGTTTGGAAAAATGTAAAACAGAAAAATAAAATTGATAGGAAATATTTCAGTTAATTGCACCATTGGTCACCCATCAAATCACTGACCATGTTAGCTCCAAAAGGTCACATTCCTTGCTTCCATTGCTGCACACCAGATGCTCCTTGGAGCATTTTCAAATCCTGCTTGGATAACATGGATCACCAGGTTTTACACAAACTTGTGGGGTTCATGCCAGCTCCAATGCATGATGTCATCAGAGCAAAAGTGGAACACCACAAACACTAAGAAATTCTAAAGTAAATGTCATTTTCACTTAAATGTTATGCTGATAATAATCTGTAATGAAAAAACCTAAACTCTTGAACCTTACTGCATAATTTCCATCTTTAAAATTCCTTTAAAATGAATGACTTTTTGTTATAAAATTGGATGATGCTGCAGTTAACTAGTATGTATATTTTTTAAATGCTAGCACAAATGAGTTTTTCACAGCAGGACTAAAGCTTCCATTAATATAAGCTTGACTAGTCATAAGGAATGTTCACACCAACAGAAATGAATTTGCTGAAGGTTGCCAAGTCATCGTAAAGCAGACACTCCTACTCAACTGTGGTTACAGCTATATTAGAGGGCATATCATGTGATCCCCTACTTTCGACACTCCTATTTATGGTCACCCCAGCACATCACTGTGTCTGCATAGTTGAACTCAAATTGTCAGCATTCATTGACAATAATAACTATACAGGTTGTTGAAATTGCTGTGTGTGGACACTCCTTTACAGTCATACTGTACTTCAGGGGTCTACACTGAGGGTACTGCAGGGGGTCCAGCTATTATCATCTGATTTGAATTTTGGTAAAAATGTACAAAAACACAATAGACTATTATGTTAAAGGAATAGTTTACCCAAAAATGTTTTTTTTCTATTTGGCAAACACTTTTATCCAAAGCGACCTACAGTGCATTCAGATTATACATTTTATCAGTATATGAATTCTTTGTGAAGTAAATGACAAGTTCAAATTCTAAACAACTGCTGTAAGAACAAGTTACCAACGCTGCACCATCTACAGTACCTGGACATGCAATATAGTAGCCAGATGTTCTTTCCTTTGAAATCAGACCCGGCAGCTCAAATTATCAATCATTATTTTAAACTTGCTGTTGCAAATCAGAGTAAGATAAGAAGATTGTGTTGCACAGTGATCGATCATCCACATGCTCAATAACTGATTTTTGTTTGTTTTTAGCCAACAAAAAAAATTGCAGATTGCAGCTTTAAATGTTTCATTGTCCCTCCCACACTAATATGTATTAATTAAAATTAAAATGCATTGTATAAGCAAATTACTATGTATAAATAATGTTACTTTTAATAGCTTTGCAATATAAGCATAAACATTTAATTTCATGCAAATTTGTAACTGTGGATCACTGTTCTGTATCTCCATCCACAGAGGAGTTCTTGGCCTGAAAACGTGCAAACTGTACATTATATTTGAATGTGTGAGGAGCTCAGTCTGTGCTTTTAACATTCACTCTCTTTCTACAACTGTGCTGGGTCAGGCTCAGCTAAACATGATGCCTCGGGCTGCTGGCAAGCACAGAAAAGGTGCATTTCATAACCATGAATTTACAGACTTATCAGCAAGACGTGTGGAGAGGTACATCAAGCTCAAACGACTATTACCACAGCTTTGCATGAAAAGCTGTGAATAAGAAATTTGGCGCTAATCCCAAGAACAAGCTACAGTATTTAATAGACTGTAAAGAGAGGGATTCCCCTTTCGATTTGTGATGTACACTGAGGTGTTATTAAACCCCTCCCTGAGTACTGATTAAATGGGGGGAGTGGATTTAACCTTTTGATTTATGAATGATCAAATCACAAAATTGTGTTTTGAGAGTTAATTGGTGGTAATTGGTACTGAGATTCGAATGCTTAACACACACAAGGAAAAACTTGTGATTTAAATGAGCTTTTTCTTTGTTTCTTTTGTTCATATGCTTCTAGTATTTAAATAAAGCTGATTTCAACTGGCCATCAGTCAAGACGTAAGACATAGAAGTGAACAAAAACAGAACAGGAACTAAAATAAGTATAAAAAAGCCATAAAGGGTGAGTAAATGCATTCCATTAGACGCATTAAATGCAGTAGATGTTGGAGGGAAATGGTACAAACAGCGCAAATCGAATGTGATGGAAAAATGTAATGCGCCTCACTGCCCATCTCAACAGGTGAGTATAGAAAGAGAACATTTAATCTTTCCTGCCGTGAAAGAAGATCTTTCAGAAGTGTGATGAAGCAATGATGGAAGCTGGACAATGAATTATTTAACTCAGAACTCAAAACAGGTGAGAGAAAAGGTAGTATGGATTTTTTTTACTGGCATGAGTTCAAATGACTACATTAGGCTTTGAGTCACTATAAAGGGTGAGAATCCATCCTGCAGAATGTGGACAACAGCCAGACCCCAGAATGTGACGTGGTGTAAACCTCTTTTCTCAAGCCCTCAACCACAAAGGACATTCAGTAAGCCAAAACCATCAAATTGTTGCAGATTTCCAGAGTTTTGCTGACATCTGAAGCTTTTACATACATGATTTCAGGCTTTTTAAAGACTGTTAAAACCAGCATGACAAACCGACACGTTACTTTTTGAATTATAAAAAAAAAAACAGTCTGAAATAGTTTTAAACAAACCACGTAAATCTGAAACCTCCTGATCTCACACGAACTGTTGTTTCTCCACCAACCCAAAGGACGATAAAAGTGAAACGAATTATTGTCTTCAAGACCCGGCGCATATAGACCAAGTGTAATTCAAACCCGGTTCATTAACTTAGCAAGTACATAAGTAACCATCAACCAGTCGTATTTAAATGAAGCCTTTAAAGCACATTGCAATACACAAACTGACCCTTCCTTCCAGTGCTTGATGTGAAAATATACAGAGGGCTGGATGGAGGGCACACTCACCCTAAGAGGACCATCAGCGGAGGAGAGGAAGGCAGTGAGACCGTCAATCTCCAGTGGCAATGGGACATATCCGTTTCTTTAGCAGCGCACTAGGTGGGAGCGCACATAGGAGAGCCATGCGACCCTGTCGGCTGCGGCAGCTTTGCCAGACGCGCTGTTCCACATTGGCTGAAGTGCAGCAGTGAGGGTTTGCCCGACGCCGGAGCTGCAGCGAGCAGACACGCACGCAGAAGCGGACTGGCAAGTGTGTGCGAGTGCGCAACCGTGCGCTGTGTTGCGCATCCACTGCGCTTAGTGTGTCAAATTGAAATCCACCACACGGAGTTTTAAGAGACCGGATTCCGGTAAGGCTCGGCGTGTCCCGCTTGATTTTTCACATTACTGAGAGAGACACACGTGTGTGCGCGCTTTACACACAAACACGCACACACGCAGACAGTTGGCACGGACGCACGCACGCACAAGCGGGCAGATGATGTTGCTGCAGACCCTGTGTGTTTGCAATGGTGTGCGTGATAAGAAAAGAGAGAGATAAAAGAGAAAGGGAGGGGGAAGAGAGAGAGGAGAAGAGTTTTGGGAAAGCTAGGAAATAATGACATACAAGGAAAGCGAAAATCTAGGATGCAAAGGAAAGTCGTGCTTTAGTTAAGTTGTTTGTTTAGTCATCCCACATATGACATCCTTATCCTCCATCTGCGCTTACAAACAGACACAGGTTATATAATCAGAGGAATGGGCGTGTTTTAGGGGTTTTAAAAGATGAGATCTAATAATACGTTTCTGTTTTAATTGGTTAGCCTGTGTATTATCAGGCTGATTATACCTCGTTACAAGATGACATGATTTAAATGAGAAAGAGATAGAGAGATTGCACGATTACAAAGCGAATAGGAAAAATAACATGTAAGGAACAGTAATTGGATTGTTAATTAAATGAGCCAACTCTGTGTTATATAATTACCAGAATTCCTCTGGGGCTAAATCATCCTTGTTCTAGTTACTGTTTCAAACACACACACAACTATCACAGACATTTTGGAGTTCCCAGAAGCTTTTGACATTACCTAAACAGCAATTATCCCCTCAGTTCAACTTAATCTAGTATCCCTAACCCTAAAACTTACCCATGCTACTGCATGCAGTTTTTATATTTCCTTTGACTGCATTGCTTGCCAAATCATTTAGAATTTAACTTGCAGCGGCTCATAAACAGTCTGCAACCTCCTCAGATTTTCTTATGCTGCCAAAATGCTGGATTGCTTTACAGATTAAGATTACTTTGTAACAGCTAACAGCGTTGCTATAAAGAAAACAACTTCATATGTGTTTTGCAATTGCAATAGCAAAAAAGGTTGTTGTCAATAAAGGTTATGTAGGAAGTTTATACCCGGTCTCCCTTAGCTTCGTAACATTAGACTCTGCAGGTATCTGAGGAAAGGTACTTCTTGTGCCACATTGTCTGTCATTACCCAGAAAGTAAAATTAAACTGTTCTCTTCACCTAGAGGGGAAGTTTTCATAATTTAACAGGAATATATATAGACCGCTGAATTTCTCCATTTGCAAGAACAGCTTAATATTTGAAGACATGGAAAGATTTGTGTCTGATAGAGGAAGACCTTCAGCTCATAAAAATACTAAAATAAAATTTAAAAAAAAATCTTAAACTCTGTTTAGATTTTTACTGTCAATGTGTCATTTCCTGTATTTCTAATTACACTTTGAGAGTTAATGTAAATGTACAAATGATATTAAGAGAACTCAGAAGCAGGCAATAGAAGAATATAAGAGTATCATTTCAATTCCCTTCTGAACAGGCCCTTAGGCGTGATCTTGGGTACCAGTGAAGGAAAGAGAGAAAAACAGTGGATGTTTGCTGAGCTATGTTACTCAGCAGGGCTAATCAGCAGGGTGAACAGAAGAGGGGGAAATCCTCTCTGCTTCCTGGCTTGAGGCTGTGAGTTTATTCTCTGGCTTTCTTCTCATGCTGCAGCTAAGAGTCAGTTCAACTGCTTGATCCCCTTTCATTGAGGGCCTCTGGGCTTCCTCTTATTGTCACAGAAGCAGCCCACTCTCTGCTCATTAATTTTATAATGCTCATTCATTCTTCCCGAAGGCTTCAACCATTTATATGTGCCTGCTGCAAAAATATCCTGCCTTTTCATATAATATTAAAATAACCCGCAAGTGTTTTCCTGCTGTCCTTTGGTTAATGCCATCAATGTTAATGGTATATAAATGTTAATGTAATATAAACATCACTCCCAGAACTATTACTTTTATTTATTTTCCAAGGTGGGGTCCAAAAGTCGGAAACAGCTGGTGAACATGCATATTTCTTGTGCAAATATATTATCAACACAACAGTGTGAATGAAAAATTGAATCTCAAAATGCAAATTTCGTTTTGTAGACAAATGCATCCTATCCCAGGATGAGGTACTGGGTAAAACCCCAGTAAGGTAAATAATCAATAACAGTCTTTAAGACAGATTTAACATTTTGTCAATAGTTTGCATTAAGACAAAGGTTGTATGTGTTCAGCTCATAAGTGCTTGGCAGAGGGCTGTGAGCAGATCTTACAGGTGCTGAGGGACCGAGGACATTGAATGTTCTTCAGGTTTTGTGGAGCATGGTGTGCTGGAGACTGACTCCGATTAACAGCATCACTGGTGATTTTTGAACCTTTTCTAATGCCTGAGAAGCTTTTTTTAAGCACAGATCTCCTGGGAGCATGTGTGTGTGTATGGTGTTTAAAAAAACAAGCAGGTGTCTTGCTCAAAATTTGACTTTTTACATCTACTGAAGCGTTGCTGCCCCCTACCTACAGTACTCTCAGTTTACCTATAAACACACACACACACACACACACACACACACTGATTTTTCACAATGATAACAGGAATGCATGCCTGGTTAGACACATATGGTGACTGCACAATTGACCACACTTTAATCATTAACCTACCCTTGTTACCAGCAGAATGCTTGATCCTTACTTAGAGAGGCATGGACACTTCAGCACTAAATCCAAAGAGGGCAGATCCACTGAAATCTACTGACTAGCATCTTTGCTTTTGTTTGTCAGAAGCGAAGCAGGAACAAAATAAGTTGTGCTAGTCAGTTCAGGTCAGATTGTTTGGCAGTATAATGTTTGTAGAGTAAATTAAATTTTCTGGCATGCATTGTGTAATTGCAAACCTCTTTCAGGTTTTCTGTGTGATTCAGTTCCTCTGCTAATAATGTATTATTTGATTCTTACAGTATTTCCTCTGCATCGCCAACATGTAGGGGAGAAAGGGGTGGTTGTAACATTTTTTTGTCTCTTTTAGCTTCCCTGTAGGGCCCTTAAATTTTAACACATGATAGCTACTGTACATCGTGGTGGAAAATGTCATTAGCTTAATAAAACACAATGTTCAGTTAGGTTAATTATGGTACTGATCATTGATATCCCATCTAAAAATGTAAAACCGGTTTTCAACAGGTTAAACCTTGTAGCTGTAGACACAGGGTTAAACTGTATCTTCCCAAAGTGACAGGGCATAATTATGCAGTCTTTAACAACAAATTTACCAACTGTAGTCTTTCAGTTTTTAGTGAAGGTTGTTTTGACATCCCTGTTACATTTTGTAAAAGAGTGGTATGACATTATCATTTTTGGAATGCATCAAAATTTACTTTAAAGCTACTTTTTATTAATAAAAAAGTTTAATGATTTAAAATAAAAACACTAATTTAAATAAAATTATAGTCCTAAAAGCAGTAATTAAAATAACAAATGACCTCAGAATAACCCTTTTGACTGCAACGACTACAGTTTTGATTAAAGTAAAAGCAATTTTATTTATTACAGATACAGTGTTTCTGGAACAATTTTGAGTAAATTGTTCTGTTCAAAGATGTAATAGTGATGCTCTGAACCTTGTGGGGCTTTGAACAGACAACTGTACTGTACACCCAATCGCAAACCACTCCCACTTGAAACTTGAGCTGTCAATCACTGACCCTTATCTGAAGTGACAAATAATGGATTTAATTCATTACTTGCATAACCTGCTGAGAGAAGTGAAGTCAACTTAAATATTTGATCTGTGCAGCATTGAGTTTATGATCAGGGTAATTCTAGATTTAGCCGCCTGACTTTTACCAGTCTGAGAGTCATTAAACAGTAAAACCTCAATCTTTTATAAAGCAACTCTGACAGCTGCAGTTAACTTTGACTCTGTGAAGATGATTTGAAGAAGCATGAACTGACCTTTCTCTATCAAAGGCCATTACAATCATTTTTAATCATTTAGTAGAAGCTTTTGTTCAACATGCCTCAAAGCCCAACAAAATAATCATGATGAATGTCCTATTTTCTTTGGAGAGAACGGCTGAGATTTTCTTTGCTTTGAATAATAAGCATAACAGCTTTCGGGGAAAAACACTGTAAGTCAAAAATTTGTTATCTGTCTTGATGAATTAGAGGTTTTTAAACTGCTAGTAGCATTTATCAAATTGACCTTGGACCTTCTAAATAATGACAATCATTTTATTAGGAGGCAACATTTGACCTCAGTATTTGATTTTTAGGGGCATTTTTACTTTTACATAAGCATTTTTGTCTAACAATATATAACGCAGAATGCCGTCCATTTACTTTAGTTGAATCAACTTATAATAAAATGAGTCAACATCAAATACAAAAGTCGCTTTAAATATAGACAAAACACATTGAACACACTGCTACAAGCTTCAAGTTTTAAAAACTACTTCACATAGCTACATTTACACCAGCAGTCACCTTTGAGACAGGGAATACAAAACTAATCTGACAGCCACAGGTCAACGCCCATCTACAGAGATGCTAAACTCACAGCTAGAGGGGCCAACAATAAAATATAATAAATATCAGGTTACAGTGGACTGCACTGGTTTGTAATATTTCAGTGCTGTTTTTGCCCCAAAGCCCTGGTTAATTTCTACTTCTGCTAGAGACAGGATGAACAGAAGAAGGCTTGTTTTTAGTTGAACATCAGGGCATTAGGGTTTAGTAAGGTGTCTGTGAAACAGGTGTGTTTTATGGGGTTTTTTTGAAGGTTGTGATGGTCTCAGTAGATCGGGTGAAGACTGGAAGCTCAATCCACCGGGAAGTAACAGAAACTTAGAGAGCAAGTAAGTAACTAACCTCTAGTAGCAATTAACATTTCCAGTTAATCCTGTTAACTACCACCAATTTTAAATCTCTGCATCGCTCTTTCAATATGTCTGACCTAAACTACTGCATCAGCTATACATCTGTTTAACATAAGACTTCCTGTTCTGTGGGCTGCTTCTCTGTACTTGGATCAGATACAAATGCACAAAGCACTGAGGCGTGTGGGCAGGACATGACAGCATCTTACAGATCTGGCAACATAAGAAGTCTTGCAGTAAAGGCAGAACTCCTGAAGAGAGTTTCAATGCTGTCAAATGCCCTTTTGTCACTACCAGAAAAACTCTGATACTGGAGTGTCTGATCTCTGATTGTGTACAATGAGGTGTAACAATAGATGTAACAGGTCAATATAAGCTAGTGGTTGCTTAGGGGTTTATGTGTTGCCAGTTCAGTCATTTTGATGCGGGTAGATTAAGTCATTTGTGGTAAATGAGGATAAATAATATATGACCATTTTCACCCTATTGTAATTGGTTGAGAGAGCAGTTTATATTTCTTTCCTCTTGAAGACGGAACATAGCCCGAGGCACAAACAAAATATTGGTTAACGTTTGTAAAAGAAATTAAATCAAGTAACATAATACAAGGCATTCGGTGGATACTTACTGTGGGCCTGTTGTTTTCATCATGGCACGCAAAAAAAACACAATTACTGTAGATAAAGCCTACAGTAAAAAAAATGCTAAATGAACATACAGCAGTGGATTACAATGGCAATGTCATATTATCAATATTCATATTTATTTGTGCATGTGTGTAATGTGTTTTCAGATGGTTTGATAGACACTGCAATGCATAAAATCCATTATACATTAATCTACAACAACTACAATGTTCTCTGTAGATGTACATATTTTTTCTAACAAGCACACAAATCAATAAATGAGTGAAACACAAGTTACTGTTAGACTGTGACAGAGATTGTATTTCACTTATATAGTTTAGACTTGTTGAGCTTTGATGATATTTGAATTCATCCATGGAAAGAGTGCAAATCACTTTTCATTTTTAATAGTCTCATCTGGATTTATTCATACATAAATTAGCCAATAAAAAGGTATTTCTCTGACAAGTCAAGTTTCTCCATAATTTTATGGTAAATGTGTGGGTACACTATACAAAAAACTATATGAATATACCCCAATATGTCATCTTTATATGTTCAGGTTATTTTGAAAAAGTAGAGCCAAACACATATGCACGGCCACCACATACACATATGTCAGCCCAGTAGGTATCTATATCAATATTGGCCCAAACTACATCAGATACCAAGTGTAGAGTATAGATTGTGTGTACAGAGCTTAGCCATCAAAACCTCATTCACACAATTCCTGCGTTTAGCCAAAAAATTGTGGCTTGGAAAAATACGGTTGATTTCAGGTAATTTTGTGGAGTTATCCTTCTGCCTGGTCTGTTAGAACGTAATTACGGGTCCTTAAATTAGATTTAACGAGTCAACGAAGAGCTTCATTGAGCGTATTCCCCTGACAGCGGGCAGAACTGACCCTTGTGGACTGAGAGCTTCAGCTTGTCACATAATGACATCACCAGGGACAATTTGATTTCTACAACAGCCACCACACACCCACATAAATGTCACAAGGCTCAGTGGAATCTTTCTCAGTAGATTACAAATTAAAGAAGCACATATTTTTAATAAGCGCTGCTACTATCAGGAGCGAGAATTGTGTTTGTTTTAAACTAGTATGTAAGGGGAGCTTCAGCTGGAACCACATTTTAAAACATTCATTTTCATTGATAGCTAATCTGGTGTCTGTGGAATGCAAAGCTAACATTTGCCTTGTGACAGAAGCTTGCTCTACAGCCCACCTGCCTTATTCATGCAAAAGATGATCTGAGCTGGGAAAAAGTTATCGCACCTTTATTATTTCATGCAAACAGATGGAGGAACCCTGTCTCCTTCAAAGCCCTAAGATGCTTCAGCAACATGGCTTTCATTTTATGAGCTTACTTCTCAAGAATGCCTTAAAAATAACACTTTCATCAAAAGTATTATTTTATGTGACATTCAAATGAGTTAATGACATTATGAGGAACAATTATGGCTGTGTTCAGTAGCAGAATCCAAAAGATTAGAGTGTAATTCTCATTCTATTATCATTACACTCTCTCAGTGTAATGAGGTCATTCTGTAATACCATGTTTGTTTACCTTCTACTGCAATTATTATAGAAATTATT
>JAZGTK010008101.1:0-18638 GCA_036877625.1 Ambastaia sidthimunki
CCTGATGAATCTCACCAGACACTCCAGCAGTCGTGCCGGGCGTGAGATGATAATAAGGATCTTCTTCACCAGCTGAGTGATAACTGAAACCTCCTCACTCTCTGAGCGCTCCAAAGCCTGACAAGACAAACACACGGTTAAAGAGACCAATGTTCACAATGCAATGCTCTGAAACCAAGTGTTAAAAATGGACCAGTTTGGTATTGATGGTAAAATCATTATCACATCAAAATAAAATTCCGGGTTTAATTTGACATAAAACTGTAGTAACTGACAGCATCTAACAGATGATTACACTGTATTAAACCCATAATATTCCTTAAATATAAGACCGCTGCCCGTGTTTACACATCAGCCATTACTTAGCAACAAACCCTGATAAACAACAGTGTGAACTTCAGGTAAGCCAATCCTAATACAGATAATTTACATATGGAAGTCTTAAAGGAACAGCAGCAGAAATATCCTGTTTGCTTCTAAGGGTCAGAGAGAGGGCGGATAACGGTTATGTAAAACAGTAAACTGTTTTTGGTGCAGCAGCAGATGAGTAACATAAGCAGACGCTAGGGACAAATTAAAATCATGAAAAAGTGTAGAACATGCACCCTTTTAACCTCCTTGCAAAGAAGTGCCATATTAAACCCATGTACATCATTACAGATCTATTAAAAACAGCAGCATAATGCACCACTCATCAAATGACTGTACACATAGGAACGCTCTGTCTGTTCTGAACGCAGGGGTATTTGCTTGTGACTGGTATGTTTTTTTCTTGTTTGAGCAAGGGAATCTGCTGGCTTGTGGGATGCGGGCGTGGGAGGTAATGAGCACTACTTGTGCTCTGGTGCAACAAGATCAAAATCCTACCCAGGCACTATGTGAATTTTAATCAACTCTACATACTCACTGAATATGGATTTAAAGGAACAGCACACCCAAAAAACAAACACAAACATTCTGTAATCATTTACACATATACATACCATTTCAAATCTTCATTCTCAAATGTCACACCAATTATTATAACTGGCATAATGTTAGGGACCGACACCCCAGTCCCCATCCACTTCTGTTGTGTGGATAGAAGATGCAATGAAAATGAATGGTGACTGCGGCTGTCGGTTTCAAATTTCTGCCTAACATCTCAGTCACTCATATATTTGAAACAGAATTGTAATTTCTTTAGTAAACGTCACTATGCAAAACCTAAAGATGCACAAAATGTGGAGACATACTCAAGTATCATATTGCCAGAACAGAAATGTCTGCAAAAGAATGCTCAAAAACAGTTTAAACCTTTTTGAGCTGCTGTCTCTTTATGTAAAACTGTGCAATAAATGCTGGGTCAGTCGACTCCAACGATAAACTGAAATTACTGCATTTTTATATATTTGACAGGGCTAAACAAAGTGAGGGAGACTTGCTACCAAATCGGCATTAAAGAGCTGCAAAGCCCAATGACTCATGTTTTGCAGACGGCCAAATGCCACTGGAAGAGAGAAACACGGATGCTTCTACCTCACAATGAACCACCACATCAAACAATGAACGGTTTCTTTTTTTAGCTCTGCAGTCATGATGGCATCTAGTCAAGCAGATGGCAGCTCGGACTGCAAGTACAGTGACATGCAGCCTGGTGCTTTATAATGAAGCCCTGGGCATCTATATTGTTTACATGAGCAAAGACACCTTGGTCAAAACTTACAATCAGTTACGATCATGGACCATAAGTAAAAGGGAATCTGAGCCACTAACTTAAGTAATGAATAAATCAAAAGAAATAATAGAATACAGACAATAGTGCAACAGATTATAGTAACACATAATAATAAAAAAAAAAAAAAAACAATAGAATAATATTAATTGCTAAACTGATTTTTGCACTTAATCTGTTTTACCTTTTAATAACATTTCTCTAATTCTTTTATAATTCTAATTTTGCTTATTAAAAATTATGCACTTAGACATTTATACCTGATTGTTCTGATGATTTGATTTCTGAAATTATTATTTGGTAGCGCAAAAGAGCTCCCATATAATAATCAAATTTAATGCTAATTAGTTCTTGTATCAGCATTGGAAAAACCTGTATTGGTGGACCGCTAGTACTCAACATAAAAACTGTGGTACGAAAACAGAGAACTATCAGACAAAGATCTAATACAGTCTGTTGTATGGAACACCATACAACAGACTGGTACAACCATATATTACAGAACCACAGGATTTTACTATCAATGATATATATGAGATATACAGCAGTTATAACTGGAGTGTGACTGCAGCACCAGCAGCCCTGCACCTCGTACGGCTGACTAAGAGTAGTGGGAAACACTTTAATAGCCTCTATCTATGAGCACGGCACACAAGCAATCTGACAGCATGCGCCGAAGTTGTGCCTGGGGTTGTCTGAATGCTACATACAGGGTGGGCGTATGAGTTGCTATGGAAACTAACATCCTGTAGTTGCAAAGATGAGCACGGAGCTTAAACAGGGAAATCTAGATTTCTAATCAAACCCTTAGCTGCAGGGTACACACGCATACCCGAAACTACACGCGCACTAACTGTCACACACCCAAATGTCACGTGCATGCAAACGCACACGCTACCAGAACGCACCAATCAGAGTGAGAGAATAAAGTAGATGTTCTTTTCTTTAAAACGTGTAGAAAACAAACTATTAAATATATACAGTTTAAAATAACCTCGGGAATATGTGACACTATTCACATTTATTAGGTGAAGTGGTCACAGTTACTGTTAAGAATATGGGATGGTATTTGCCTGTTACAGACAGCAGAGGCTGGCCAGCACATCACCGCCCTGCTGACTGAACCCAGTGTTGTGATCATATCACTGTCAACCTGATATTCCTGCCTCAACACCAGAGCCCTGCCAAACCACAACCATAACACCCTTCTGACACCACCTGTTGGTTTAGTGTAATCAGGAGGGGTTGTTATCAAACTGACATTGGCTACATTCACTTAGTATCAGAATACTGCTGTCAGTCCTATATGGAAAGCTAAACATGTTTAATACGCAATTTGGTTATAACAAATAGTGAAAACCTTTTGAAGTCCCAATTAAATTCAAATGTAAATTTGTAAATGTTAGCTTTAAGGATATGACTAAAGTGGTGTGATCCAAAACATTGACCAAATTTGCATTTACATAGCACTCAAAACTTCCACCAATATGGATCAAAGATTTTTAAAAATTCTGCCTTTAGCTTCTCATCAGATTTTTCTGGCCAATCAAATGCTCTCTAACTACGCTATTGTATATTTAAAAATGTGGAAGAACCAAACAATATATTCCAGTCTTACTTCGTGTTTCAGTGTGGATATGACATCAACACATTAAACAAAACTGTTTGGGGCCTCAAACTAAATTATAAAGAGGCTATATGAGGTGTGCAGGAGTGACAACTGAATTTGAAAGTGTGTGTTGTGCTGAATGCTGTCAGTGTTGTTTCTGCTTTGCCAAAAGTTACCAAAAATTTGAATCTAACACACAACAGACTTAATGCACATCACTAAAATCTGATACATGTGTCAGATTCAAGCTATTTTAGAAACATCACAAAATCACTGTGATATTCCCATCTCACCTCATGTAGCAACTTTTCCAGTTTATCCTGCAGCTCTATGAAGTACAGGGATGTGATGAGACCTTTCTGGGATTTATCCAGACAGTCTCTGGCTAACTCCACCAGCTGGTGTTGGATAAATCCCAGTACTCCATCGCCCAATGGTAGCATGCTGTCCGGAGAAAACTGCCTGATGATGTCCAGCAAATGCTCTTCCATCTGAGCTGTGGCCTGTACGACAAAGAGAACGTTCAGCCCACTTACCCAATAATTTGGAGTTGTGATCTATTTAGCAAGTAGTAGCACATACCTTAGGAAACCGCTCCTTGTAGACATGGTTCATCATTATGATTTCATTATCGAATGAGCTACCAGTTCGTCCAGGGCTAAAACAAGGACATGGTGTAAACTTTTGTTATATCAAATGTAAAATACTGTTAACATACACATTACATCACTCATTGACAAGACTGACCAGTTGGCCTTGGTCCTCTAATTTGATTGGACAAGCAGGATTCCATGAGTGCTGATATTTAGTGTAACAGCACTGTGGCATTTTACTGTTCTGGAATGCTGCATGTCATGCAGTATGATATACACACGGTATGAAGTCAAGAGCGATACTTTGACAGCACATCATTAACACACACAAAAACCCTCAGCAGAACTCTTAATTTCTACTTCAGACTTCAGATCCGTCTTGCGTCTCACAACTGGCTGAATACAAATTTCAAAGCCCACTGTTCAATTACATCATAGTGAATTCAGTCTCATGTTCTCTGACTCAGCCTCAAGGGAGGCTCTTTCAGAAAACTAAAACACTCCTTTCATTTTGTTTTGAGGAGAAAAGCCTGGGAATTCTTATTAGTCATGACTCACAAGTCTGCTCATCTGACAACAGGCCTAGAAACAAACTGCACATTATTTAGTTTTTTTTTTACCATTAGTACATACAAAGAGAACTGAACAAAGGGAAATGAAATCGGTTGCAAGCTGGGCTCAAACTTTTGTTGCTCACATGAGCACCACGATAAGCCATGGCTCTGACATAATAGCACTGTAATTAATAAAAGTCCATGGCAGCTCCAGAAACTACACCTTATGTAATGAAACCCCAATAACTAATGGTAAATGTAAACAATGACATTCTGTATGACAAATAATCCATGTTTGTGCATGTGTTTGTTTACCTGAGGCTACGTGACCGGGGTCGTAAAAATAGAGAGGGCCGCCCATCTTCCTCAGTCATGCTCTCAGAACTTCGGAAATGTTTGAAGAGGAAATGAAGCTCGTCCTGTGTGGGTTGGTATGGAAGCTGGTGGAGTCGTTCTTGAGAAGAGGACGATGACTGTGAAGCAACAAACTGCATTACTCCATAACATATATGGCAACAATTGACAAACAATGAGGGCTTTAAACTTACAATTGTCAAATTTATTGAAAACCAACCTCAAACTTAAGAAAAAATGGCAAGATTCACCCTTTCTTTGCTTTTTTGTGTTCAAATTATTGGGTTAAAGAAACAGTTCAATCCAAATTAATATGAATGCAAAACAGCTACCAAAGTATTCCTCAAATTCTTCTTCTGTGTCACAAAGAAACAGTATATAGATCAGGAGTGACATCAGAGTGACTAAATAATGACAGGATTTATCATTTTCGGGGTATTTAGAGATACATACTGAGACGGTTGAGCTAGGAGGGTTGGTCCCGTAACCAGAAGATGGAAGTGAGGCCAAAGACCACCTTCTCCCTTCAGCTCTGCAGTGAGAAAACACAGCGTTTCAGGAGACAGAATTTGATCTTAATCACAAATTTAATCTCAAATTATTACTATGATTTTTAGGATCACGCCAAGAATCCCATTTTAAGATTCTTAAGATGTCTGTGGACCACTGCTGTTTGCCTAAGACTTTAGAACACTTCTCATAAGCAGTGGTTAAAAGTTCTGAAAAAGGCTTTCACTTAAAGACACGACTCGATTTGCATATAAAGACAGGCAAAATGATATTTTGTTACGATATTAAGTGAATACAGAGCTAACACAGGCTGATTGAAGCATGACTAGGTAATAGTGTGAAAAAGAGATTGGCTACCTGTCAGCTCGAGCCAGGTGGCTGAGAAGAAATAAATAAGGGTGAAGAGACAGAAAATAGACGATACGTTTAGTGAGGTCTATAGAGAAAGAGCCACTCGAGAATCAATGAGTCAGCTGCACATATTAAGACCCTGACACTGAGATGACAATCTGATAAATGCTGCTGAATACCAGGAATGCTGGTCTGAATCTATATAAGCTTATCTGTCTACAGTGAACTGAACAAGTAAAAGGGTACGTCTACCTGCGGGCGAAGGGGAAGTTGAGTGAGCAAATAGCAGTGGACACATTTCGTGGGCTGTCCAGAGGACTGCTGGCTGCTGGAAGAGGAACAAGAGGACATTTCAACACAGCGCAGTGTTACATAATATGCAGGAATTAAGAAACGCCACATACTGACTTCAGAGGTCGCAGAAATGGCACAGTGAGACATTTATCTCCTTTTGAAACTAAATAAATGAATAATAACTGCTAATGCTAAACAACTACTAAACAATACTCTACATGGCAAATTTATTGATTATGTGTAATGTTTTAGATCAAATTTTATCTGAACACAGAAACAACTATAAGTAAACCATTCAAAGGTTGATCAACCCAAAAAAGTGTAAACACTGGTGGCACAATCAAAACTTTGCTCTGTTTGAGCAACCCAACACAGAAACAAATGCCCAATCAATGGTGTGAGGCAGGGTTTTTGGCCATCTAAATGGCACTGCATACTTAAATGCTGACAAAAAACATTTTGACAGCTATGTGGATTTAACAATTACAGTGTTGTACTGAATATGGACAAAAAATGATGACTCATGCTGCACTCACTGATTTTGTCCAATAAAATGCTCTTTAGAATGAAACACACCTCCCCCTAATACCACAAATAACTAGCAAATAGCAAGTAATGTTCATTTCTATTAGCATTTAAAAAAAAGAGAGATGAGCCCTTCAGTATTTCCTGCCTCAGCTTCCTGCTTCAATAAGAAAACAAGTCAACACAGAATTAAAAAACTGCACTCATTAAGTTACTTAATGAGGACTTTAGGCAAATCCATGAGCAAAAATGGTAACAAACATGGGGGAAGCGGTGGAAAAGCTTGTGTTTCTACAGATAAATCCAACCTCTCAACAGTAACTGCCCAGCTCGATGTCAGCTGTCCTAGTGCAGGTCTCATGTGACAGTGAGTATTACCTGTGTGGGCAGAAAGAGGTGAGAGAGGGCGGGTAGGCGACGGCGTTCCAACACCAAGACTTTTTCTATTACTGCTACGACAGCTGCAACACACATAAACATGGGGAGAGGGATTATTAAAAGCCTTTCATCATAATCCAGCCCGGCTCTAGATTGTTTAAGTCACAGTTATGAGAAATAAAGCAAAATCAACAGTGATCAAGTGACAACGGATTCAAAAGATAAATGCATCTCTCAGCCTCTCATTATGTTGCTCTGCTGCTTTAGGAAAAAACAAAATGAGCAATGCTGCAGTGTCTGCAGACACAGCCCGGTGTGGCAGCACTTCAGACTGCACAGAACTGAAAGCTTTGGGCAGCAGAGGTGTCCTCAAACACAACTGTCATTTACATTGGCCAAGACTCCCTAGCGAGTCAAGTTATGCATGTGATATCTCACTTATTCATGCAACACCTCCTGCAAAAGTCATGCATGCAACCATGCATGCAAATGTCTTGCTACATTCTTCAAACACAGATTATAATCAGTGCATGCAGACACGAATGATAAACAAAAATAAAAATCAGTTATATTTCACATAAAGCTTTGCAACAGTCCTCATATTCCTTGCACGTTTATACTGCATCATTGCGCTTAGATGCCCAAGATTCGATTATACCGATATAATAGAATCGATGCCGCTGCAAAATTAATACAGTTTTATTCTAAAGCGCATATTATGCCCAGAAGTTTGCAGTGTATGAAGGCAGCTCAGTATGTTTTCAGACACAGAATTACAGTAAGCTCCATAAAGTTATTACATAAATCGACCCAGATTTACCCACGTGACGTCTTAAAAGTTGGCGCAAAAATATTGTTTTATTACCAAACGTGGAATTTCACCTAATGTTGCATGTTACCTTTTGGATCGCTTGAGCATCGCACCGGTCACAAAGTGAGCTTTGCCGCTGCCAGGCACGGCGCTCCAATAACTCGGATCAGACATGATGGCACACGATTAATGTGCAAACTGTCCAAGCGACACCAAAACACAAAACCCACACGTGTCTAAGCACTGGTGAATCATGAGTCCACCTCTCGACTGGATACATTCATATGAGAGACGGAGGGGAAAGCGACTGGTTCGCGGCGGCTCATTTCTGCTCTGTCGGCTGATGCGTCTTTGTGCGACATGTAGTGCAACTTGTTCAAAGTTGAGACGTCCACATTCTGCTTAAACCATCTTCCGATATCGTCCTGCGTAGGTTTTAAGTCAATTATTTGCCTACAACGATTTCCAAAATGGGACTTTAATCTGAAAAAATACAAGTATGCCCATGTTTTTGAGTAAGGCGCTCAGTGTGTTGTGGGTTCTTTGGTGTTGATTGCCGGGTAAAACGCTTGAAACGTACCATCTCTGTGTGAACTGGGGGAGCGAATCTTACTTAGGGCTGAAAGATGTCGGTTTTAATGGACTGGCATATTTGGAGACATCAGACACACATAATATGCGTTATTTTTTCCTTGTAATATTACAACCGCGTGTCTTAAATTATGCCTAATCTAACATTATGGTAATCAAACGCATGGCGGATTTTATAAATGGTATGACCTACAACGTGCGTTGCCCCAGTGACGTCAGATATCCACACGAGAGCCAATCTAAACAGAGCTTCAAAAAAATGTAAGTAACTCTTTTTAATATCAAAAGGTAAATTACAAAAAGGATGAGTGAGTTACAGTGTGCACACCTGTGGGGGGCAGTATAAACTAAAAGTAGATAAATCGTAAGGATCATGTATTGGATTATATATTGGAGTATAAAACAAACTGCCTCTAGTATTCATATAAATCATGAGCATATAAAGTGACCTTTACACATAAACACGAGTGTTTTACACATTTAATGAAGACAAATTAGTGAGATGTGTGTGTGTCCTGTTTACTAACTGAGGGCAGTTATGTTACTGTTTAGGACTGGAGTAGGTTTTAGTACAATTGTGGCATGTGAATGGGCTGTCTTACCTCCAGGGATGAAGGGATTGTAAAGGACTGCAGGGGCTGCCTGGGCTGCATGGACTCAGGATGATGGGACTCTGGCTGGGTGACAAACTGAAAGGCAAGACATGTTTACATGCATTAGCACTATGACTAAGTGCATGTGGACTGTATATCTGCCTGTTGGTGTTTCCTTATGCTGTACTGAAAATCAAAATGCTGTAATTATGTGGCATCATGCCTTAATGATGTATTATGTGGCAACACAACCTGAAAATAACTGAAAGAAAAAAGAAATGTGCCAATGAATAAATGAATGAATGAACTTCAAGACAGTTGTATAATGTAGGTTGTGAACAGTGATATATATTATGTGTGTATGGCACCTCCCTGCCTGTCAATCATTTTGTGTGTCTGGGTTGTCTGAATGTTTTCAGAGGGTGGGGCATATGGTTGAAGGCATGAGGGGGGATGGCTGTGAGTGTGGTCAAGTAACCTAACAGTATCATTAAGTAACCTAATTTCCACTTGCAGCTCTGACAGAGCAGTTAAAGTAATGGTAGTCATAGGTTAGAGAAGTAAAATAGGTAATGAAATAGGATGCAAGAATGAAAAAGCTAATATGCAACATGATTCATATAAACAGAAACCAGGCAGTTTATGACTTGGATTAGTAAAAGGGTTTATAGCTGTACAGTACCACAAAATCTTAAATTATCACTGTTTCATCAACAGTTTTCAGTCTGGTCCTGCAGGAGCGACCTGTCTGCCTGCATCAGTTTAGTCAATTGCTTTATTATGTGACCTTCAAAGTTATGTGCTGTTTACTGCCATCATAACTTTAAGTTCTACTGCAACTGATGCATTAGCTGCATCAAGATAAAAGGCCAATAGCAGCAGAAACCAAGAACATCATTTTTAATGTTTCCTTCATACTAGAAGATCTTAACCTGTGTGACAAGGCCCCCCATTGTCCACAACAACATTTAACGCCCCCCACACAAACACACACTCACAATAACCAAATATTAATAAATGTTTCGATTTTTAGTTGGCTTTTCTTATTTTAATGCTTAAGTTGGCTTATTTTACATAATTTTAAATAACCTTGACATCGTCTTGGACATCTGTGAAGGCCCCCCACTGGGCCCATGGCCCCCTGAGTGAGAAACACTGGTTCATAGCATTCAATGCTGTCCTAGAGTGAGCTAACCAGACAGGTATTTATATGTAAAGTACAAAGTCACTGACTAGGCTCAAACTGAATGCAAAATTAATTGAGCAAATCAAAATGGAAGCTAACAGGGTTTCGTGATTGTTGAAGGCATGTTGTTTAGTACAAGCCAGTTTGGACAGATATTGATTTTTGTGACCTCCATCAGGGTAATGTGTTGTTGTACTACTGGCCCGGCTAGACTATACACTAATATATCTGGAAATGTTCTACAGAGTACAAATCCAACTTTGATTAACTTAGTTTGCAAAACAAATTAGTATTTTAGTGACCTCATAGCTAACTGAAACGTTAAATATGCATGACTGTACTAATAGGGCTGCCACCGTCTGGCAGTTTGTATATTCTCACTGCACATTGCAACGGATAGCAACGGGTGCTGCAAAAGTGTGAAGATGTTGTCATGGTGAGGAGAGAGAACTGGAGATGACCCAACTGAGAAAACTACCCCCCCGTGCTTAACAATCTGATGTTATGGCGTTTTCAACTATTCTCAGTGCCTTTGCCTTCTTAATTTGCAGTGTTTGATAAAACAGGGATTGTGAATTCCTGTATATTTTGAAATAGATCTGGTGTGATTTTTGTTAAATCAAAAGTACAAAATACCTAAAAATCAGCAGTAATCCACAATCATTTTTTAGAGAAGCCTCACAGAAAGGAAAGCTCTGGATTTGTGCTCCTACACATTGGGATTGAAAATCACAGTGGGCTGTGGGGTCGGCTATATTCATTCCCAGCTCAGAGTGGGAGGACTGGGTTGGAAAGCCGCAGTGATCATTTCTGAAGGCAGGCAGAGGGAAGTGTCAGAAAAGCAGGAAAACATTGCAGGAATGACACAAATGCGATAACGAAAGTGTGAGAACATTTATGTCTCTTGTTCTCGCCCAAAGGTTCAAACCTCATAGTAGGGTCCTGAATGTGTGATTTAAGAGTTCACTCAGCAGAACTCACATTTGTAGATGCCTATGCCATTAAACTGATGTGATGTCTACATCATGGACACAATGTGATATGGAATCAACCCAGTAAAATGACAGATGGCCATAAGGGAAAGTAATAAGGGCCATTCCAACAGTCCATCTGATCTAACTAATGGGAAATAATGTACAGACATAAGGCTGAAACAGAGGACGCCAAGTTACAGTAGCCATACAACTGCACCAGCATAGGTTAAAGTCAAACAGATAAGCATATGTTGCTGTCAATTACACAGAACCTATTAAAATCCAATTGCAGGCTTTAAAATCTTGTTAAAGGTTTCAAAACACACAACTGTTTATACTTGTATTGTTAACGCGCATTGGTTAGGTACTGCGCATGAAACAAAAGCCAGGGTTGTTTCACGACACAGAATTATAAATGTAATCCACAATGAATCTATTTGGTTCTTAATCTAAAAACACAATGTGTATTGTTATTTTTCTAACACTTCTCTACCCATAAAATCAGGCTACACGAATATTTCCCAACCGTTCAATGTATTTACATTAACACAAACAATATAAAATATACAGTGTAAATTAAATGAAATATAAAGTATAGGATCTTTTGATAAAGATCCGCTCATGTCGCCTTCGGATAATCTCACCAGCTCACCAGTTCCGAGGGGGTTTCCCACATAGCGAGTAAATAATTCATCAAAAGCATTTAAATAAGGATTTAAAAGATCTTACTCCAAAGTGAGGGAGGGGATTTTCAGTTTGTCTCTCCTCTTCATCTCTAAGAATCCCCGATCAGGGGAAATAAAAATCCTCTTTCGGATCTTAAGCGAGACAACACAAAGTGCTGTCAAAAATCACCGATCGTTTACACATCGCCTCTTAACATCTGCCAGAGGTACGCTGATGCATTAATGCTGGTCCTCCATTGAAACAGTCACACGTGCAAAAAACTCTTGTAGTTAAAGTGATGTCATGTTTCTAAGCCAAATCGACTGTGGGAGGCAGCGCGAGTGACAGATTGAACGGTGCGGTCAATTCTCCCATGTGATCGCTGAGGGGAGGTATGCATCAAATGTGCATCAACACACAACTGATCACAGGTGGAAAAACAAACAACACTGAAACCTGCGCTTTCAACATCTGTGAAATTTTTATCTTGACGTGTTAATTATTTTAGTTTGCATTGTCAAGGCTGTTGACCAATGAGCTGCTTGCATTTCTTGGCTGCATAACAATAGTGAGTGCATACCATGAGTGCATATCTTATAAAAACATAACATTTGAGTATAAATATAATTAAAATGTTCTGAAAAGGAAATGTAACAAATATAGGAGTTTTCAAAACGCTGTGGCTGAATAATATAGACGTGACTCTGTTATTTCCGTCAGCAGGAAACGTGGTAAATATTTTGGGTCTTGCCTTTCTGCTCTCTTTCTTATTCACATGAACACTGCAAAATAAGAGAGAGCTGAGGTCTCTCAGTTACCATGGTGATGAGGACCTACCTTCTCCTCTCCCTTTCTTTTTTGCTGATTATAAATCGGTGATAAACAGAAGTGAACTCAGCAAACACACAGCATGACTATCTGTGTTACAAAGACTTTTTTGATGGTGCAATACTGCAGCAGTTCAGTGATCAATTGCAACACAGGGTGCAGTTTTTTATGCAGTGTATTAAGCGCACGCACGCACGCGCACACACACACACACACACACACACACACACACACACACACACACACACACACACACAATCTTTAAGATTGATCTTTAAGTAAATTAAAGATTATGAGTATTCCGTATATGCCACTTAAAACCATTGGCTGTTTATTAATTTATAACATTCAGCAGGTGTTATTATAATTTGGTTATAGAGGTACATTTGATGCAAATGAGATATTGACCACGAGATGGCAATAATGTGACAGTGTAGCTGAAAATCTATAGCGTTTTACTAATTTTACTGTTGCGTTTCTGAATATTGTTATTGAATAAAAAAACGGATAAAGAAACTATATTTATCAGAATTAATTATAATTATTATATTAAAATATCAAATATTAAATAATTATTAAATTACTGAATTTAACCTGAGGCATTTGGGTATGGATTTCAGACTACACATACAAAAGTAGGAATACATAGTGGTTATATATTAGCACTAGAAACAGGTGAGATATTGTGTAGCGGATTTTACTTTTTTGTTCTTTTTACTTTTGAATGAAAGTCATCCCCAGAGGAAATACAGTTATTAACCATTACCAGGAAGCTAGTGGCCGATTTACAAATGTACAGTCATCATTAATCAATACAAAAAACATATTTTTGTAAACTACATTTATTTTATATTTAGACAATGTGTAAAGATACTAAAGATATAAGAATTTAAGGTTTTCCTCTCAGATACTTTAATGATAAAAGCACTCAAGGTATCTATATTGATAAGCTGTACAGTTACTATTATTAACTTTACAGGAAGCAGTTAATACAGTAGCCACATAACAGCCGCAAAGTGTGGTTAATTTAAAGCTTTCATATCCACAAACACTTATAAAAGTGAAACCAAAATTTCCCCCAACCATTTGCCAGAAACCTGCTTAGTTCATTTAGTGGTGAAGGGGCTTATTTAGCATAAATAAAATAAACAACAAACAGCTGATCATTTTAGTTTGGATGATGGAATATATTCTGATTTGAACAGGATTTTGAACTACATGTTAAAAACTGGCATACAAAACTTTAGCTAGTGAAAAGTGTATTAAGACTATAAAGATACAGGCCGCTCTTATCACAACTCAGCCCTGGTCTCTTTTGCACAGCTCTAACCAATTGAAAGTTTTGTGTATGTAGCAACAGGAAGTTTAAATAAATGAGGATGTTAAAATGGAGTTAGTTTCAGGTGTCAAATCCTGATTATTCTAGAACACGGCTTTTCTCAATGCCAACCACGTTAACATTAACAATGATAATTCAATGATCCCATGTGTGTCAACTAAACAACATCTATCACACCTCCGTCCTCTGCATTCACGTTTAAAGATGAGGGCTCAAGATCTTCCTCTGTGAGATTTTAAAGGTATTTTTCTCATGAAACATGAGACATGCTTCCCCTGACGTGCTCATGTTGTGGTTTGTGGTGTTGCAGTGCTAAACACCTAACTCAACCCAGAAAGAAAGACAGCCAATGCGAACAGAGTTAAATGCTTGAAGTTTCTGAAGCGTTCATGACTTTCAGCCGAGTAGCTTTTACAGTGCGCACTTGCTGCAATGGTCATCTTGGGCTGCCTGTGTTTTCTTCATCTCCTATGAGTGCTGTGGTTTTAAGGATATGTTTGAACACTATTCGTGATGGAGACCAGAATGGTTTTGCTGTTGCTTGTTTTTTCTGTCACTTTGGTGGAAGGTATGTACGTCACTCAGTTTTGTCTATAGACGATGGTATCTGTGCAAATGGTGCGCAGACACCGCAGAGAAAGATTATATAGAGATTATAGTGTTCTGCATGACCGGGGTGTGTTACATGTGTAGATTTTATCAGAGCTGTGAACTCGACAGACGTCATATTGCAAACCACCATTAAAAGACTATAAAACCGCAGGATGGTTTACAAATTAAGGAAACACCACATTGTTTGGCTTTCCTGCTTCGTTGTGTTGGTGCAACAGAAGTCCACGTTTTTTATCACAGGGGACAAAATGATTTGTGTCTTTTATTTATTGACAGCACATACAGACAATTTTAAGGGTTAAAATGTATTTCCTGGCAGGTTAGAGGCAATTTACAGCATTCATTGGGTCATAAAAAGCTTGTTATACAAGAATATCACACTTTCAAAAAGAGATAGCCATTAATACATGCAAATGTATTTAAAACAAATAAAAAAAATACCAAATACAAAATGTTTCTTAATAAAATAAGAAACATTTTGAGAAAATCGTTGTTGAGAAAATGTATTTATTTTGAAAATACAAAATACTAAAATGTACCTAAATACAAATTACATAATGTTTTTCATAGGCTTTTAAATACAAAATAGCATTTTGTATTTAAAATGCATGCTCATCCCTGCTTGCAATTGTGCTGTTGTACTAAATATCAGCACAGTGAATGTGCATGTTATATTGATCAACAATTTTAATAGATTAATTCGATTAATGAATAGATTTTTTCTTTTCAGTTTTGTGTTTTGTTTAAATCAACAGGATGCATACCTACAACCAGCCCGCAGTGTTACAAAAATTCAACTGGAAACGAGGAGGATTTTATTTGTAACTGGGAGGAAAGAAACATTGAGCAAAATCCAACATACACTCTTTACATATTGTAAGTTCAGAAAATCAGCATTTATGTATGTATGTATGTATGTATGTATGTAAATGTAACTGGAGCCAATCATATTTCCTAGTTTCCAAAGTCATTCATTCTTTATGTGTACAGGGACAGTGAAAAAAAAAGTTTTGTAATGCGTGTGAACACCAAACAGCCACATAAATACCTTCTTTTGGAGGAACTAGGAACCACCTCTAGAAGGATGGAGATATGGGTGCAGAGACAAGTGGGTGACCTTGCCTGTAATTCTAGCAAAATCTCAGTCATACCCAAATGCTTAGGTAAGAAAATATCTTTACAGTATTGAAAATCCAGTTCCCTGTCAGTTTGTACTAAATTAAAGGTAGGGTAGGCAATTTTCTGTCTATCTGTCTAACTTACACTTACTTTCACCTTATCACAGTCAAATATAGTAAACCTAAGATTATCAGCATGTCAAGGTCAGCTGGGATACTGAATCTTACCCTGAGAAAACCGAAGGATAACAAAGGTGTCATATATGAGATCAGATGGAGGGAAAGAGGCTCTGAATGGCAAACTGTAAGACATTTCAGAAAATATGATCTTAATAATTTCAAGTCGTAAAAGGATTCTGCTATTGTGCTAACGTTATGTGCTCTGAAATTACAGAAGACATTTGAAACTGAGGACGGCTCGGTTCAAGGTTAGAGGTTTTATCCTTTATTTGCAGTAGTTTCTGTGTAGAAATTATGTAGTTTGAACATTACTTGTTACTTGTTTATGAAGAAAACAGATAATGAATCCAAATATCACTTTAAATGTTATTTATCTGACAATCAAAAATGAGAAGCAATGAGAAGCAATAGGGGTCATATCATAAGAAATCAAATGAAATAGAAATAGAAGACCAAGGCAATACACTGCACCTTTTAAAACGCTGCCATGTTTCTAGTAAAAAACCCCTATGAGCAAGTGATACTAATTACACATGCAAATAGGGTGTTTACATAAAGCTCTTAAAGCTGACCTGTTTAATTCTAGGGGCCATAGAGAGGGTGATGAAAAAAACTCATACTCATAAAATGAATAAATTGCAAAAAATTGAATAACTTCACTGAGTAATTTAAATGTTAGACTTTTGTGTGCTCATTGACTGTGTCTATAGATTTCTACATGCTACAGCTACAGAAGCAAACTGTTTACCAGGTCCAACTGAGGCGACAGGCCAAACTGGAGGTACCTACCTGTGATTCACTACATGCCCTCTGGAGTGATTGGAGCCCAACGGTGGATGTTCCCAGAGGTTTGTTGTGGAATCCACACCATAAAGCTTGGTTTATATGCCCATAAGGCTTTTCACATTGCAGTTAACCCTGGGTTGTCTTATTTTAACTCCGGTTAAAGCTTGTAATTTTTCTAAACTTGTAAAATTGTAATTTTAAAAGGAGGTTAACACCTGGATTATGAAACTCTGTTCTAGGGCATTGATGCCAACAGTATGCAGTAGGGCTAAACATGATTTAACATTTCCTAGTTGACTGGTGGTCTTTCCTTTAAGCCATTAGTCGACCAATCGCATGATTAGCATGCAGTGCACAACAATAGAATGTTAAAATGTAAAACTGTTAATGTTAAACTGACACAGTTCACAATTTGAAGTATGAAATTAATGCTGATGAATGCTGTAATTTCACAGTGCAGAACAATTTATAATAAGTAAAACTAGCAAATGTTTCTGCAGAAATTAGCCATCCACTTAAAATACACTGGGAAGAAACACAGAATAACCAAGGCAGGGTTGTTAATCTCTCCTGGAATGTAAGTATCAGCAACCAGAAAAATGTATTTTTATTGGTTGGTCCATCATAAACAGGCGCTTAAATGATGCTCAGATGTCATTTCCTTTAGGCTCCACCTGCTGAAGAGTCTGTTGGGGGGGTGACATACAGTCTCACCCTTTCAGTTTGGCCTTGTGATAAACCCAAGACAGTTAAACCCATCAGTCCTGTGAGTCGAACCTATCGAGCCTCAATAACATATTCTGAGGCCAGAGTGTCCATCATTGCAAGTAACAAGGTTGGGAGTTCACCACCTCATCCAATCACCATTCCTGCTGTGAAACATTTAAACAGTAAGTGTGTGTTTCTGGTGCAAATTGTGTGTTGGGATGGGCACATGTGCTGTGTCAATGTGTGAACGTGTTTATTTGCATTCATGGCAGGAAGTAAGTGGAAGGCGTGAGGTGTTAGGTGATGAAGAGCAATATAAAAAAAAACTGAACAAAAACACAACAAAGTTCACAACACATTGTACATCCGTTTACATCTGTGACGTATTCATGTTCGAAACAAGATTTTCAGTATAAAAAAATAGGGAGCGGAGCTTGATTTGATACTTTTTGAATAAACTGGTTTGCAAAGAACAATCGTACCAAAATTCGTACCATTTGATTGGAGGGAGAGGTTTAAAAAAAACTTGAGTCAAGTTTAATTAGGAAAGATTATAAATAGTTTGTTGATCTTTAAAAATACACGCATCGGTAAAATGTGCATAAAAACACCAGAAACAAGTATTAGCAAATCAAATGGGGCAATTATGATTTTATGTTGACCTTAATCTTTAACAGTTCTGAATGCTTCGGAATTAATAATGAAGTCAAATAATAGCTTTTAAAACAACCAAACCACAGTCAGATGGTTTCAAAAACTCATATTCCTGGATGAGAAATACCAGAAAAAAAATTAAATTATAGAAACATTGGAAACAAAATCTGTCTCTTACCATCTCACTTATTTTAGACTGCCCCAAACATCAAAGAACAAATTCAGCCAAGATCAAGAAAACCTGCCTGGAATGGTACAGGCTGGAGGACGGCGAGACTCGATCACAGGCCGTAAACACATCAGACAATAAAGCGATCAAAGACATTGAACAAGGTTGGGATGTTGTAAGTCATTGTTTATGTATCACATTAACATGCCCTGTGTTTGTTCACACATCTGTTTTTAATTACAGAGGTGGAACAGTTTGTTCGTCATTATTATTTTCTTCACACTAAGACCAAGAAACATCTCCAGACTCTTGCCATGTGTCCCTTTTACTCAAAGGAGGGAGGTACGTTCAGGCTATGTGGGCGACTGGAAAATTAAGACCTCAGCATCTCCGTTTTTTACAATTAGAGCATGTATGTATGTTGCAGCACCTGTTACAGGTCCAGATAATGTGAAGTTTTCTAATGTGACACACGAGTCGGCTGTGGTGAGCTGGCGTCCCATTCCTGTGGAAAAGCAGCGAGGATTTCTGCAGCAATATC
>JAZGTK010008102.1:0-18638 GCA_036877625.1 Ambastaia sidthimunki
GGAGACCATCATCATGACTCACATTCTGCCATGCATCAAGGTACACCCGTTTAAATCTCGCCCACTTGTTTATGAACCGGCATGTGTCTGAACAGTTCTGCTAAAGGGTGGCAGCCAAATTCTCAGGATGGGGTACTTAGGAAACTTAAGCTTGTTGTTGTGATAATGTGATATCATATCTGGGCAGGTGTCCAGGTGATCTCTGCAAGACTTCTGCTGGAAGTCTGTTCTGTTATTTTGGGAGTGTTTACATTTTTATCATAAACAAGTGGCATCCTTTTTGTTATGATGAAATAATTGTTGCATGCATTTCATACAGATACAGTGATGTTCATACTTGATAATTAAGATGATTAGAACACAACCGACTGTGTTCACATATAGGGGTTGAGGATTATGACCCTCCATAAAGATGAACAGTGTTTATTTAGGACCTGGTCAACAAGTAAATGAACTTGGTCATGTCCAACTGATTTTCTGTTTCTCTGTGAAGGACATTGGCAGCAGGGGTCACTGTTGTTAAAATTGTTAGATCAGTTGCTTTTTTAGGTTTATTCCCTGCAGCATTAGGCTGAAATTAGGTATTTGTTTGTAGTACTCCTATGACACATAATGGTATGTACACATTTTAGACAGATATTCCTGTATTTGTAATGTGTGAAGTTAAACAATTTGTGTCAATGGTTACAAAATAGTACTTACCTCATGGTAAGTAATTTTACCAAGGAGTAATGGTGGTTTCACTAAAATACCATACATATTACACTCATTGCATCCTATTAGCCAAAACTGTTTTAAAAAAATAGTGACAAATAGTATTTCATACACTGTTTAAAGAAAGTCTCACATTAATTATGATTTTACAGTAGCAACACAACAGTATTTACTGATGTTTTGTAAGAAGCTGGTCACCATGGTTAAGTCGCTACAAAGCACTGGTTCAAAAGAACGATTAATTTGCAGACCAGATCTGTACATCACTTCTTCACACATGGTACAATGACATGTTTGGTTCTCAGCTTTGGGATTTATACAATTCTTATAAATCCCACTTCCACTAGACAGCTTTTCATAACAGGTCTGTTTTTGCATACCAGACTACTGGGAGAAAAACGGGAAGATGCTTTGGTGTGTCTGTTTGAGCTTTACAAGGCGTTCTTTGCTCTTGTGTGGCCTGGGAGTCCCATGACCTGATGTTTGATATCTGTTAATAAGCTTATGTAAGCAGATCATGCCTCCCAGATACAAACAGTTGTCCGCTCGCTTCGTCAGCTGATGTGATCGGCAATTAGCCTATACATACAAGCTTTCGGCTGAAATGCGAGATCACCAGAGCTGTAGGACCCTGTAAGAAGTTTTTACGAGCAAGTAAATGTCCAGATTTTAAAGCTGAAATGCATGTCACCTCCAACGTGCCTGCGACAGTGTTTTTTTTCCTTCAAAGACTGCAGTAATCACCACCACCTTGTAAGAACTACTTACAGGAGAATAGCTTGATTTTAAAGTCCTCAAGCCGCCTGCTCTTCTCATTACAGGAGCTGGTGTCTGACACTAACCAGCATGTGAAATCTGCCCTGGCTTCTGTCATCATGGGTCTCTCCACCATCTTAGGCAAGGACAACACTGTTGAACATCTGCTGCCTCTTTTCCTGGCCCAACTGAAGGATGAGGTAACCTGTCTCTCATCTGTCTATGCGCAAGTGTCTTTCTCTCCCCTTGGTCTCAGCTTCTTTTGATGGGACATCTGTAAGACTATATTTAAGGCAGATGTTCCTGGTACAAGTTATGATGGGACACCTTGTACCAGGTGTAAGGGCTGTTTGCAAAGTTGTTATCAGTAGGCTTTGCTAAGCAAGTGTCATATTCTAAGCCTAATAATACACTACACAAATATTAAGTAAAATATTTTTACTGAATTTTTAATGCACTAAACTGTTTTTACTGAATAAAATATACCAGTAATCAATTTTTTTTTTTAGATATTTTTGAGTTTGGAGTAGTGCATTGTGGGATTACCCCCAATGCAGAGTTTGGATAAAAGAAGGTATCTTATGAGGTTTACCTTTTGTAGCAGGCTTGGTATTGGGAGTCTACGGTTCCTTAAAATGCTGCTTGTGTAGGCATCTCATTAGGTTTTTGGAACACAGCAGTTCTGATTGATGTTCCTTCAACTGGCCCCGTCTCCTCTAAGACATATTAGCTTTTAGATCCTAGTAATAAACTCCTAGTATGTTTTTAAATGATGTTGAACTTTGGCCTTAGCTTTCAGAGAGACCGTGTGCCAAAACCAAAAGCCAGCCAAGCGCCTGCGTCCTGTGTTTGTGTTTCCTTCTGTTTTATTGGTCTCCTCTTGAATGTCAAACACACAATTTGAGAATTTTGGAAGCTGCGTTCTGTGAATTCTGCACTGAAGTGTATTTCCATTGGCTGCTTATCCGCCCGGATCTGTTTGACTTAAAAACTTGTTGTTTGGATTTTAGTCAGTCATCACCAAAGTGCACTAGCTCAAGCAATCATCAAATATTTGGCAACATGCGTGTGTGCGCAGCAACAATGTCACATGAGCGTTTTAGGGAAATATAAAGGTTACGTGTGGTTTTTAACTCCTAAACTTAATAGTGGTTAAGAGGAATTTAAGTGAATATGAAATAACAATTGACTCCAGCCAGATGCATAAAACTGCTTGGGGAAATCCTTAGTGATGATATGTTGAAAATGGATTCTGAAAGCATCTTAAACTGAAGAAAGTACTAGTGTGAAACTGTATTTCAACATCTAAAGAGAATGCATGATTATTAATCTTCATCAACTCATCTTTCTATAGTGTCCTGAGGTACGTCTGAACATCATCTCCAACCTGGACTGTGTGAACGAGGTGATTGGGATCCGGCAGCTCTCTCAGTCTCTGCTGCCTGCTATAGTGGAGCTGGCTGAAGATGCCAAGTGGAGGGTTCGACTGGCCATCATTGAGTACATGCCTCTGCTGGCAGGCCAACTGGTGAGTCTGCACAGCGACTGATCTCTTGGACCAGAGCTGAACTTGTCATTTTTAACCTGCATAATGTTGTTCTTGTGGAGCACAAAATGAGATATTTGGCAGAATGTCACACCGATCTTTTACCAACCATGAAGCTGGATTGATATTTTCGTTGTTGGTTGAATGTAACTCTAGTCCAAACTTTGTTCCCAGGGTGTGGAGTTTTTCGATGAGAAGTTAAATTCCCTCTGCATGGCGTGGCTCATTGATCACGGTATGTCTTTTTCCATTTATTGTTGGTTCTGTCAGATGAAGAGTTTGAACCACGCAGTAAGCAGTTCAGCAGTAACCTCCAGCTTCCTATTAGGAATTTCACTTTTTCCCATAAGGAAAAGTGAAATGGAGAGACGTGCCTCTCTGCACTTCCTGTTCTGCTCTCTCGGCCAATTACGAGAGTCTGATAAGATTCTCTCTCCCCCATGCTCTTTTCCTCGTTCTCTCTTTTTGAGACTCTTGTGTCTCAGTTTCACTATAGTAGCAGTATTGATGTTACTCAGTATGTAGGTTAATCCAATTCCCTTAGTCTGGGTTTCCCACACACATTCATTCGAAAAAACACAGTAAATGTGTTAAACAACAGTATTTTGATGGCGGTATGTGCTTTAAAATAGACAATTTTATAGTCTCAGCTTGAAGTACTTGATGGAGAGTACTTGTAGACTGTTAGTATGTTAAACAGTCACAGCACGCTAAAATCGTCGGAGATCTTTTTTTTTTAACAAACTAGTTAACCCTAGTTCTAAATGTATTGCTGTAGCTTGTTACACGATAAACCACACATTTCTCACCAAGTAAACAGTCAATGTCGTATCAACATATTTAAAGCCTCATTCAGCTGCCGCTGTTTTTAAAATAGATCAGGCTTTTAAACCGTCTCCTGATGTTGCTTTGATTTGCATGTCAGTGGTAATGAGTGTTTCAGATCAGGCCTCCTAGTAAAGCTTCAGTTTAATGGTTGTCAGATCGCTTCTGATGTCACTCTGAACATGGGCTGAGTAGATCCAGATGTTCAAGTGTTTTGCATGGTGATTTTTCAGCGAGGAGCACAACACAGACACACAATTAAACTCTGACACAGTTGCAGACAAAGGGCCCAGATGGGTTACATCACTGGAATGTTCTCGTATATCCTGCGCTGCCCGCTTACATAAGAACTCAAGCCGGAGTGGCGCTACATAAACGTGAATCCGTCTTTCTGGAAAATACACACAGGCACATCTGAAATAAGTACACTGTTGTGTGTGTGTGTGTGTTTTGATCCCCATTAAAGCTTGACTTATATGATGGTGTTCATCACATTTTGTCTGACATTTTATTATTTTTATCCTGATTGGACTGTAGGATCTAGATTGTCAGCCAATTGATTAAGGGATGATGTCATTACTCTGTTTGAAAAGAGATGTTTAGCAGATTTGCAATGCACAATTTCACAGTGTTTGTAGATGTCTCCTTTTCTCGGAATGGAAGTCATATAGCTTAGATTGTGATCTCTATTCCAGTTATTGTGAAGTCAGGTGGAATGTAATCTGTAGTGGTTATGCCAAACACCAAAACAATGTTGATTAACAGCAGGCAATCCTGCCAGCATGTTCAACAGCACTCATGTCCAGCTCACGTGCCAACAACAATCTGTTTGATGAAATGATCCAGGGAAAGCTGAAACCAGGAAAAATAAATATTAGACAAGTATGTGATTCACATTCAGTCACTTTCAGATGATAAACAATCATGTAAAATGGTGAAGCTCTGTTAGATACTGGAGGAAAGGTCATAGATTCCCAGTAGGGATTAAAGGTCAAAATAACTTTGAAATTTACACCAGCTACTTTCTTAAAACATGTTCCTGCTGTTGTGTATGATTCATACTTTTCTTATGAAGAAAAAATATTTGTCAAAGTAATGCCATAATGTTTTGAACTTTGACTTTTTGAACTGTATGTCTACCGGCATGGATTAAAAAGCAATTTGTGGTTTCAAGCATGTAAGTGCAGCTGGCCTGTTGCATCATGCAAGCAGGATGAGGTAACAGTTGTCATGTCCTTGTTTGCAGTCTATGCCATCCGAGAAGCTGCCACCTGCAATCTCATGAAGCTGGTGGAGAAGTTTGGAGCAGAATGGGCTCAGAACACCATCGTTCCCAAAGTGCTCGGCATGGCCAATGATCCCAACTACCTGCACAGGATGACCACTCTCTTCTGCATCAATGTAAGTCTGGAAACCATAGTAGTGTCGTCTTAAAGTCTTATGGTGTCTTCTAACCAAATGTTTTTCCAGTAGAAGGTCATTGCATTGGCAGCTTTTATTGGAATATGTAATTGAATTCTCACTGTTTTTGTATGTCAGGCTCTATCTGAAGCTTGTGGACAGGAGATCACCACCAAGCACATGTTGCCTGTAGTCCTCAAGATGTCCAATGACCAGGTGGCCAACGTGCGCTTCAACGTGGCCAAATGCCTGCAGAAAATTGGACCAGTTCTGGACAGCAGGTTCGTTTGAAGAAACCTTTTGGCATTGCAAATTTGTTTGACACACATCAACAGTAACAATGGTATCTCCCACAGTGCTTTGCAGGCAGAGGTCAAACCAGTACTGGAGAAACTAGCCACAGACCAAGATATGGATGTGAAGTACTTTGCTCTGGAGGCCATAAGCGGTACGTATCCTTATGTTTCTCCCACCTTTCTAACATAAATAGTTTCAGAACATTGTTTAATTCTACCGTGTTTTTTTTTTTTTTTTTTTTTACAGTTCTTGCCTTGGCCTGATTGGCTCCTTCTCCATGTGGACAACTATGACAACACAAGCCTTGTTGCATTCTATTTATTCTTTCGAATGGTTAACTATCATCAGTGTATTTCTGTGTTACCCTCAATGATATTGAAAGCATCAAGGGACGGACTTGTTATCTACTTAGTACCCCACATTCTATATGTAAATCTGCCCCAAACACTCTGCCTTTTAGTGCTGCATGCCTGTACAGTTTATGCATTGCTTTTCAGACTCAACGATCAACCCCCCACGAGCCATTGCAACGCAGTCCAGTCGTAACTGCTACATGTCTGCTTTAGCATGCCTTTGTTTTTCTTAGACCAGCGCTCATCCTGCAAGCAACAGATGGTGCAAAATGCCTGTTTATTTGCTTTAGTAAATTTGCAAGCCCGCAGCACTTGTTTACATGCAAATCTCTCCCCGTCCTCTAAGTAATGTTCAGAGCGCCCCTCTTGAAATTAGTTTGACGTGATAAAGTCACACTTTGTCATGAGAGGTTCGGTAAGGGAGTGTTTAATTGAATCAGCAGTGCTCTAACGCGCGGTACGTGTCTAGAAGTAAATCTCGTGAAAATCACTGATTGGCCAGCATTTGTCCTGCAGGATGAGACTAACTGAAAGATCTATAACTTTGGTGCCAACGATCTTTTTTGTCATTTTGTGTTTTCAGTAGTTTGTTTCTTTTTTTAAATAAAGGGCATGTTTCCCTCTCCTTTAAAAACAAGGTAATGGCACGAAGCCATTTGACTGGCATGAAAGAACGTTATCTTCTGCGGGAGGTGATTATACTGAATTCCACTGTATTCATGACTACAGTCATCATGAACCTACTGAATTCTGAGGAAACTGTTTGTCTGTGCTCAGTATCGTGAGGATTTTTTAACTCCTTTTGGACATTAGTGTACTTTTGGGACTAAAATAAAGTCTTTCAAACAATGTATCTTGATCTTGTCATTTTTTTAAAACACTCTCACTGAACAAATGTTGCCAACTAGAGCAGTGCAGTGCGTCACACCTGATGCATATCGTCTGGAAGTGGTTGTCATCCTATATGAATTTTAAAGATTAATGTGGAATCAGGTCTTTGGTCTCCAGATCAACTGTTTTCTACAGTTACCCGGCTGATGGTCTTATCAGTAGCATTGGATTGCATTATTTCGTCACAGTATTTGGCAGGAACCGGAGGTGCTACGCTGTGACAGCTTCTGTGGTGTCAGATGTTTTATTCAACCAGCATCAATTTAAAGGCCATAAAAACTTGTGCTGGATTTATGAAGAGGTTGCTGGAACAAATTTACATAGACTTACAAAATTAAAAAGGTGACAAATTGTTTAATTTGTGGACCATGCAAAGTTCTAGAAGCGTGTAGTAATAGATCAGACTAACTTTGGCCTACTAGTTTGCCTGAGGTTTTAATACCGTCTCATTTCTCAAGGCTGTATGTGAAGACAGTGGACCATTAGGGAGCTGTTTAAACTCAGATTAATGCTTTATGCAATTACCCTTATAAATGGCCACATGGCGTATCCCAGCACACATAGCAGATCTAAAGCTGATGTGGACCTCTTGGAAAGTGGCTGTGTGTGATCAAGCCTCAAAGAGCTAAACAGTTCATTCAAGATAAATTTTGCCATAATTTATTTACTCATGCCAACCCAAATCATTAGTGGAACACAAAAGGTAAATGAGGTCTATCATCATATTATTATCAGTGATGACTCTGTACTTCCTGTGATGGGACATTGTAGCCAGTTGTTTTCAGATGTTCCTGCTTGGTAACAGTATTATGCAATAGCAGCTGTCCGTTGATGGTAAATAAAGCACTTTGTTTTGCTGACAGACCTGTCAAGCTGAAATTCATAGTGAGATGGAATGCTCTAGTCACAAGATGCTGTAATGTTCTTCCAGTATTTGGTAATGATGTCATTCAAACTTCTCTGATGGTGTTTGGATAATTTGCCAGTGAGGTGTTTCTCCAGGGTTCAGTTCTCCAGTTCTTGGCCTGCTTTTCATGCACTTCCCCTTGGTTACATCATCCATCAATATCTCAGTCTCTTCTTTCTGCTGTGATGACGACATTCAGCCCTCACCAGCAGCTCTGAAACATTGTGGCATCAAGCACTGGATGACCCCTGATTTTCTCAAAGCTAGTTCTTAAAGATGATTGAATCCAAATATTAGTGTTGTAACTGACAGGAAATAACCACAGAATTAGTTTTTGTTCGTTGAAAGTGAGTGCTCAATTCTAAGCTGTATTCTTTGTGCAATGTTTCTCTGATTGTGGTTTAAGTCCTGGATACCACCAGTGGGAAATAAACAACGCAAAGTGATTAGCAGGTGGCATCATCTGCTGATGTTTAGAATGTTTCTGAATGCTTCTGATGTTTTTTGGAAGTACTATCCTACTTATTTAAGAATAAAAAGAAATTTAGATTTCTTCAACTTTTGATGAACCCGTTCCACTCCCAAGTAGATCACAACCCATTAAGTGATTTTGTTTTACAGCTTGACCACTGGACTGCCGATTGTTCCAGATATTAAAGGAATGGTTCACCCCAAAATGCAAATCAGCAAATCATGATGTGACATTTGTTTACAAGACAGTTGAAGTAACATTTGAAGTTTAGAACATTTCAGGTACCTGATGTTTGCCCTGGAAACATGCCGCAAGTATAGCACTGAATAAAATGTTTATATTTTGTCTTTTTTATTACACAAAGTTATTGCATAGCTTCTGAACACTTGGATTATATAGGGCACAAGTTTGCCGTTTTGTTTTCTGTGAAGCTTGCCAGCCCTTTGTCAACTGTCTTTGTATGGAGCATATCAATGTAAAAAATTCTCATGTGTTAAACAGAAATCAATAACAGTATTTCATGTTGAGCATGAAATGACATAACACTGAATAAATAATGACATAATGTTAATTTTTGGGGTGAATTGTTTCTTTACCTAAACAAAACTGAATGATTACACAAAAGACAGTGTGTATAAAATTGACAACACATGTAAAATAAAAAATTCTCCCCACCCAAAAGGATCTGATTTGAGTTTGGTAAGAGACATATTTATTGGCAGTTGATTCTGAGAACAAAGTGGAAAAAACAACCGTTTCTCTGCTTGTGTAATTTGTGAGCATTCCTGTGTGGTGAGCTGTCTGGCAACCACAATTTTGGCTCATCTGCGCTCAAAGGAGAACGCATGTGTGGAAGTGTGAATGAGGGTCATGTGAAAATTAGAGCATAAGAGGAACTTATTCCTGAGAACAAACTCTGAACACTGCTGAACTTTGACCAACACGTTAATTGAGACCTTTTAATAGGGAATCGAAAGATTGGAAGGCAAACCTGTACATCATTAAACACAACCCCCCCCTCCCTTTAGACACAAAACCTGCATTCATCTTTTCTATTGACTGATGGAGTCTGAAATTGCTTTTGTGTTTTTGAATGCAAACACAAGCTATTTAAAACCTGCTTGGGTAACCGAACAACAATGTGAGTTGTGAAACCAATTCCCGCCAGTAAAAACAACACAATGCTTTGTTCAATAAACCTTTTTTATTTGAACAGCACGTTAGCTTATGTACGGTCAAAACCATGAAGGTAAATGTATAATGGGATTTCTAAGGAATGATGTTCGCCAGCAGAAGGTGTGATTATGGTATGGCAACACATTTGCTAATCTGTTCTTTCAGAACTATTCATAGAAATATTGCTATTAATACTTTTCAACGGCTTATACTGATTAACCAAAAAACAACAGTACTGTTATGAAGCTGACAAAAAAAGCTTCAAACTCCACATGATGAGGTTATACAGGAACACTTCTGAGGGGACTTTGGTTTCGTACCTTTGTAAAACCCGGTGTATGTATGTCCTGTAACAATACTAACAGATACTGAATCAAACCGAAAAGTTAAGGTCTTAACTTAAAAGGATAAAGGCACACCAAACACTATCACATTACATACAATATCTGTTGCATTTCGAAAGCACTTTCTAACTCCTACTTTACACAAAGCACAAGGAACAATGAAGTTTCGCTCTCTTGGCGTCCTTCTTTAAGAGAGCGCTGATTTGTGGGCAGTACATTATTGAAAAGAGATGAGTTTTATGTCTCTTGGTTGACGAAACTAGCAGAGCAGGTTGACCTCACCCATCTGCTGTCTCCTTTTCAGCTACATTTCCATTGCTTCCTTCAACAAAGTGCTCCAGTATATTATCTGGTTTAGGAACTTCAGAATATGTGTTCTGTTCAAAACCACAAACCTCAATATGAAAATTCTGTAGACTAGGATCTGATATCTAAGTTTAGTCACAGATCATAAATTCAAGTGGAATAGATGTGCTGCTATGAAAAGAAAAACTCAAAAATCTCCATTTTGTAACGTTAATGCAATTGAAGGCCGCGATCCAGTGTCTCGTGACTAAACGTGAGAAATTTACAACATTAACTGCAATTTCTGATGTTGTCTTTCAAAGCCTGGTTCAGCGTAAAGGGAAATATCAATGAAATGACAATAAATGGATGCTTGAAATCATATAATTGCATTCCCACGCTAACAACGCCTATGGAGGTGATGAGGTCAGCTAACATACGAACCGCTCCCCATTAATCATCATCGTGGAAGGAGAGTCGTGACTCATCCCTATGTGCACCAGATCCTCGAGGAACTGTAATATTAGCGAGCAAAATAACACTGTTGTGGTTCTAGTAGGACAGATTGTTATTTTTAGGGCCTTTACGATGATCATGAGAGGAAATCCAGTGAAAGATCACAGTTTTATCCCCAAGAGTTGAGAAACATCTGTTTTCGTGTGGTGTAGTTCCTATTTATGGCTTCATTTTTAGTTCCAGATAAATCAGTATATTGCTTCAATATTGCCATTTGTTTTCAACTAACATTGCACTTGTCTTTTGAGTGTGCACAGCTATAAGTAAGTCTTTCATAATCGAAGTCACACTCTAAGTTTTGTTCAGAATCAGTACAAAATGGGTTCAGATTGAATTGTGCTCTTTAGCAGGCTCCATATTGCAGATCTAGGCTGTCTTTGTGCTACATACAATGCGTAGCGGGCAGCTCCTATCCTGCGGTCAGCTCAAAGGCAAAAGGCTCCAGAAGAAAGAGGAGGTGAGCCCCCCACATATGGAGGTCCTGTTGTACAGCCGACCCAGTGCTGGCCTGAATGCCACACCATCCGGTCCTCTACTGTGAGAGAGAGCAGCAGGTGGGACTGCTGGGAACGAGGAGGGAGGTAGGGAGGAGTTTTGTAAAATAAAAAAGATTACAGCTCACGTTCGCCACAATCTAAACGCTAATACAAAACTTCATCCATCCCTGTTACTTCATCCCTCTCTACTAATCATACGTCGATTCGTCCGACAATCCATAGTGACATGTCAAGGTAATACTGGTTGTTTTGACTATCTTGACTTAGTTCACCAGCACAAAACCATGCTGGGAGTCCACAGTTTCCATCATTTCACCATCTAGAAAGGGGTCGGCCAATGCCAGACCTTCGTACCCAGCTGCAGCGCCCTCTCTTGGGCCCGTTGGAGGTAGCTGTCCAGGATCAAGCGGACAATCGTATTGCTCTTGGTAAAGTGCTTCTCCTGAGGGCAAGGGGCCTGGCTCACAGGCTGGGTAGCTGTAGTTTAGAGGTTCTTGTTGGCCCTGTAACTGAGCGGAGAACCCTTGTGGTAGAGGTGTTGGCTGCATCTGAGAGTAGTGGCCAAGGTAAGGATCGTATGCCAGGGCTTCTGGATTTGGCTCCATCAGAGGGCCAAGAGGCTGTGTGTGCAAGTATGGAGGGGATGCCTGGGGACCTTGTTGTTGATGTGCTGGTGCTATCGGACCCTGGGGCTGAGGAGGGGCGCCAGAATCCTGGTGCTCCATAGTTGCACAGGGAGCATAGGGGTCTTCCACAATGTGCATCTGATTGAAGTAGGCATGCATCTGGGTTTGGTTCTGAAGAAACAGTCGTTTCTGCTGAAGCCTGCAGGTCAGACAGAAACAGATGGAGTATAACAGACTGGTTTGATCTCTGGTTTGACATCATCTTAAGGATTGGAAGAGGTCAAATGTAGTACCTGTGTTCCTGCAACTGCTGCTCCAGGCTGCGAGGAGTTTCTTTGCAGAACATCTGGCTACTGGGGCTGTTGGCCATCAGAGTAGCTTTCTGTACAGAGATACACAAAGTTAAGAATTGTGAAATACAGAGAAAATACTTTTAGCAACCTCCATTTGGGAGAAATGAACAGTGAACTTTTGTTGATATATGGAACAGAGAAAAGGGCAGGAAATAATGGATAAATGATCTAGATATGGTTTGGGTCCCTCCTTATAAATATGTAATTTAAAAAGTAAAATGAGAGTGTGTACCTGTATTCTGTGAGAGAGGTACTGCGGCTCCAGACTTTGTCTCCTTGATAACAGAGCAGGGTGTGTTCCACCAGACAACAGAGCCATGTCGTGCTGTTGACCTCTTTCCTCCTGAACAAACCACACATACAGAAATGTCAGCGCCTCGCTAGGCGACCACATCAGCGGCTGTGCTCTCAAATGCATGAATTCATTACTCTGTTATAAAAAGGCTGAATAGCCATTCGCTGACCCAGAGGGATTCTGGGAAAAAACATGCCAGTCTGCTCCAGTAGCTAATCTGCACAACGCCACATGCCTCTAATGGAAGATCATTTCATTGCTTTTTCTTTTACCATATTAGCCAGAACCACAAATGGACAAAAAAAAATATGATTTTCTTTAATTTAACCCAGTTGCTTCTCTCAGTCCATAATAAGTTGTATTAGAGATCAAACAGAGACATTTTCTCAAGTCACATTTCTCAGATTTTCGCCTGAGAAAGACGTGTGTCTTCAGCAGAGATTTCACAATCTGTGCTCAGATTTGCCAAGATACCAAAGTCTGTTATTAAAACTCTTTTAAAACATTTTTCATCCAGTTCTTCCAATATCAAAACCTGAATGTTATTCACATTAATATAATAATTTATAGCACTATACTTTTATTGTATGTCAACAAATGCCTCATGTCTGGGTTTTGTATTATACTTCCTATGACTATTTAGGAGAAACATCTGAGGCTTAAAGCTGCTACTTTAATGAAACAACTGAAGTCTCCAATAAGTCTCCTAAGCTTTAAAAGACTAACTTCTGAGCAACAAAATTTTTCTCCTGGTGCGTCTAGACACTGGCGCCTGCCCTGTGCAATATCCTTACAGGTTATTCTCAGGAAATTTATTCATTGATTCATCCTAAATCTTGGTGTTTGGTGAACTTGCATCGGAGCAACGGGCACCAGTCACCAGCCTGTTATTCAACAATGGCCGCATTCACAGGGCTTCCCGGATGGACTGTAAACAACTGACAATTGGCTGCTTCTTCTCTGGTCATTACATAAGCGAGACTGTCTGTGTGTCAGCAGAGAGGTTAGAAGGGTACAAGAGTTCAGGCATGGGCATTTTTCAACCAGAGTAACTCACAATGCACTGAATGCAGGTACAGTCTCTGAATATTCTGGGCTAATGAATCTTGGATCAAACTGGACAAAACTGGACAATTTGAGCGATGTACTACAGAACTATCCCTCTGACAAACAAAAAATAGTCCTTCCATGACCACATCTACTCAAAAGCATGACAAAAGTTTTTTTACCCATTAGTCCACCTCATAGCTAAGTATAATAATTTATCTTAATCATCATATAGGGCTGGGCTCTATGACAGTATATATTATTGCTATATTAAGGTAGATACATTTATGCAGTTGTCATTGGGCAGGACTGTTTTATGTTAGGAACATGCAATGCACTTTTTTACAGATAAAAATCTGTTTTGTTTAATCTTTTTTTTTACCATTCCCACCAAAATGTTGTGATATACTATTACCGTAATATAAGATTATTCATAACACCCATTTCCACCACAATGTAAGAGATACTGCTGAACTGATCTCAGGTCAGTTCAAATTGGTGGTTTTTAGTAGCACCTTGTGTATGACTGACCTGTAGTGCAGGATCCAGTAAATCATGTGGATAGGCCTGAGGGTTCAACAGGGAAGGGCTTTCTCCAGAGCCCATCTGCTCATACACCTTATTTAGCTCCAGGATCCCTTTGGTCCGTGCCAGATTTTGTAAGTGTTGCCTGAAAGCCACCAAACCTATCAGGAGAGAGATGTCTATGAATGATAACTGTGTTATTTACGAAATATTTACAGAAGCAATCTGACGCTGCTCCACCCGATTATCCATGTGCGGTTGGGAATGTTCACAGGGGAGTGTCAGGACACAGGAAGCGACTGAACCCATGTCACGTCTGATTGCTCCAGTGAAGTTACACCATGTGACCTCACTTAACACGACTAATCAATCTATTCCAGGAAGACACGTCCAACCAGTCCTGCAAAAGCCTTTTTCATCACTCTCAAACCTGTTCAAAAGTGACTCTTAACTCCTCCACTGCTGAGCAGAAGAAGGCAGATGGGTTGAAAAAAAGGATCCTTGTGTTATTTTAGGGCTTCAAGTGATTACGGGTAATTATTCAGGCCACAGGACGAGAGAGCTCAAAGGACTGTGTTGGCCCAATCTTCAAAGTGTTCTCTGATTCATCCTGCGAATCATCTGACAGTGGGGTGGTACATTTAGAGCAAAACAGGAGACAAACAGAGTAAGAGAGCGTGTGAAAATGATATGTGTGGGAACAGAACGCTGGAATGGCAGACAAATATTCTATTTTAACAAAACGTTTTAAATGCACATACTATGTATAAGCTAGTGAACTGCCCAGCTACCTACCAAGGTGGCATCACAACAATCAAGCAACCTTTTAAGCAACCAATTTGGAAGACTTACCATAGGCAGAAACTCTGCTTTAAACAAACAGTGTTCTGAAGGGAAACTTTGACTCACAATTCATTTCAATTGAGTTTGCGTTAATGTTTTACTAATGGCATAATGCTCTAATAAGCTTAAAAGTACAGATCACACACAAATACTGTATTTAGTATAATAGTAAATTTTTCTTTTAGAACTATTTCGCACCAATTCTATTTAGTATCGAAAGAAATGTTTTTTTTATGTAATATTTATAATGCCAAATGATTTGTGGCTAAACTCCAAGGCAGCATTTCAAGTTTGGAGACAACACAATCCCACAATGCACTGCACTAAGCTCTGTGAAAAAACAAATCCAAGATCCTAGCTTTTTTGGAACAGAGCAACTAAGTCTGGAATCAGTTTTAGGCTGTGAATCAGATCAGAGATTTAAAGTGGCTTAGTAAAAACATGTCAAGATTTGCTTTTCTGGAGACAGACAAAGTACATCAGATAAATTAACGGTGCTGATCACCTTGTGTAAGTGACGTATCTGACGCCCTGCGGCCCTCGCGGAAACTGATGGGAGATCGATTGTGTGTCTCTCTCCTTTGGGTGCTCAGAGCCTGCATGGCGGGGTTAGCAGGCCGAGCGCTGATGAAGGGCGGAGTCATGCGGGATACAGGCGTGTTGGCTAGCACCACCTCATTAAGAGAGGGCGTGTCCTCCAGCAGACTGAGGTCACTGTGCATGGAGCCCATGTCATATTCTGAATCCACACTACCCAGAGAGGGGTTCTGACCCACACTGAACAGTTTACCTGGGTTAAAAAAGAACAGACCTTTATTAACACCAGAGAGACATTATAGTCTGTTATATTAGCTATGAGCTGTATAACTAAACTATATAGGACTATATAAGTTATTGCAAATCATTTAAAAAAGCATAATGCTTTGTTCAAAATAATACAATAATCCATTATTTATTTTAATTAACTACTTTAATCAACTATTTTAAGTTAAATAATTCATACATAAACTAGGGAACCAGGTAACACTGACAAATAGGTAAACTCAATTGGATAAAAGCATAAATTAATTTTTAAAGAATTCATGATTTACAAAACTACATTTTTGTCATTGAGATGATGTTTCTATCCAAAGTGATTTATAATAAACGTCAGGGACACTGTCAGTAACTCATGACACTAGTTTGGATACAAACCTATAACCTTTTGGTTACCTCAACTAAGCCACAACAACCACTTTTTTCATTAAAATGTCACGATCTCTCAGAAGGACAAGCTTTCCCTTTCAAGTATGTTAAACACTAAACCATCAACTGCTTTGTCATCATACATACTCAATTTCATAAATCAACTGACCTCCACTGGTCATGACTCCTGGCTGGTTGGTGACCTCTGACAGCGTGTGTCTGCGCTGACCAAAGCGACTTGTCTGATAAGCATTGAAGATGTGGGTGTGGTCATCCTCTGTGTCTAACTCCTCCGTCTCAATGCCCTCATCTATAGATGTCTCCATCATGTTGCTGGGGGACGAGGTGCTGGATTTCCGGATGGCTATGGGGGGCAAGGGGTCCAGCATGCAGCCGTTGACCTGAAAACAATGTGTAGATCCATAAATTATTGGGGAGATACAGAAAATTTAATCAAAACAATTCAGAATCAAACCTGCACCATTTGTATTAGCACTGGTGCACAAGCGCTAACCTCTAAGTCATAGCTCAGGCCTATTTCTGAAAGTTGATGTATTACTTTTTTTTTCTAGAAAATCAATGTATTTGTCTCCAGAAACAGCAGTTCAATTTAACCTATACATCCCTTGATAGCCCAATGACAACTCTCAATATTTACAAGATATAATACAAAATCAAAAAGATACATACATTGCATACAAAGCATTCATAAGCTATAGGTATATGCAATCTTATTTCCTTTGAAAGATCTTTCGCTCGCTCTGGTGCAGATAAGACATTTCACCCACATGCCTGTAAGCATTGTATTTCCACAGAACAAGCTTTAATCTCCTATCTGCCCTCATAAGTCACCAACAATCCTGAGGCACATTTTCATCCAGTCAGCAGCACACAGTAACTTCAACGTGAGGAACGGACAGTCCGGGCCTCATCAACACATTCTCTAATGATTCAAGGATTGAGTACAAGTAAACAAAAGCCTCGCTCTCTTTCTGCCTCGTTTTATTACCTCTTTCACTCTCTCTCCTGCATTTCGCACAGACAAGTGAGGCAAAGAGGAGGGGGTGGAAGTCTGGAATGCGAGGACAGGAAGTGTGTTTTGGCTGAGAGGGTAGTCGAAGCCTCTCGCAGACAGAGTACACTGCCATCAAACACACACACACTCAAACACACTCAACCAACACAGATCATCTGGATAAGTGTTCGGAAAACTACAGAGCTGTTTGAGTCAGAGCGTACCATTCCTGTGTTGAGTTTCCTGTGGCACGCTGGGCCAGGAATGACATTTTTCCAACATGCTGGGAAGAGCGGCCACAGTTCCTCTGAATTTCTTCATTCTGTCCTCAGCCAATCATCATGCCCAGCCTTTTCGTATTCACACACAAATACTGTGATCATGTGGACTCAACAAATTATGTAATCTCAACGGTGCATCCTCGAGTTGTACGCTCTAAAATCAACCTTCAGATCTGATGTTCTCTTACAGGAATTTCCACTATTTCCCTTTCTGGTCTTTCTAAGGAATAGTTCATCAAAAAATGAGAACTCTTCCATCATTTACTCACATCATTCTCATGTCATTTCAAACCTGTATGACTGTTTTGCTTCTGAGGAACACAAAAGAAGGTTTTGAAGAAATACACTGGTAATCAAACAAGAGTGGAACTCATTGACTTAAATTGTATTGACACAAAACCACCAATGAGACATTGTTTGGAATGAATTTTGAGACATCTTTTGGGAAGATATTTTGAGGTGCCTTTGTGTTCCAAAGAACAAAAAGTACAAATTTGGGATGAGTAAACGATGGAAACATGTTAATTTTCGGATGAGCTATCCCTTTAACGACCATGCGGAAAGGTGAAGGATTATACCAAAATTATGATTTTACAGTCAAAGGAATGTGACACACTGTAGTGACTGAGAGAGATAAAAGAGAAAGAGAGTGGAAAGACTAAGCCGGAATGAATGGACAGCTGTCACGTCCAATGTGTCACAACCAGAGATGGCTGCAGTGTGACTGGCTTATGTAACTCAAGCAGCTGTGAACGGTCTCAAGGGAAAAGACACCTCACCAGCAGAAAGAGACAGAGCGCAAAACGACTAAAGCAGGGAAACCAAAAACTGTCTAAGTAAACAACCTTCCTAAGTGAAATGAAAGGCACTAAAACTAAGTGTTTGTGAGAAAGAAGAGACGTTTAAAGAGACGGCGACATCAGAGCAGTTGAAAGCCTCTTGGATTCATCCTGCTCTGAGTGTCGGAAAGACAGACAGATGAAAGTCAAGACGGAGTGCCTGTGTTTTATGAGTGAAGGAGATCAAGCGACAAGGCTAGCCAACTCCTGAGTTGTTATTCCTGTGCTGTATGCCAAGCTGGCAGCGAATCTGGCCGTCTGTCAGGACGACACTGAACAAAAGGCTCCTTGGGGAGCGGGCGTGATTGGGGGCTTCAGCAAACAGCCAGGCCCACTGCCTGACCTATGAAGACTGAAGTTGCTTAACAGCAATGGAGGGAAGAAGCACAAGGGGCAAAAGTCTGCCTGAAATAACACATCTGCAGCATGTTTATGTAGAAACAATCAGAGGTCTGCTATGACAAAACCCCAACCAATTATCTGGTCACAGGCCTCTGACAACTGACGTCACGTCGCGCCACAACATAAATATGAAGGCGTGTGATGACATCATTACAGGCAACAATTAATCACTGAAGCTTGTAATCGTCCCAACCTCTCATTTATCTCTCACTTACTTTGGGAGTTCCAACGTCCTCGTCCGTGAAGC
>JAZGTK010008103.1:4711-18637 GCA_036877625.1 Ambastaia sidthimunki
GGGGTGGTATTGAAGTAAGAAAAGGAGATGGAAGATATTTAAATATTCACAGTGTGAGATAATTAAAAATTCACAGTGGAGGAATCAAACAGTTATTCCATATACAGATTTTTAATTATCCTCAATTTACATTTGCTGGTGTGTACATATTTGTGCATTTGCTGGAAGTGAATGGGCTGTTAAAATGTTAAATGTCACGCAGGGGAGGAGGGTCATGCCAGCTGAGCAGACGTGGCAGCCATGACAAATATTAGCAGGCAAGAACTAATAACAGGAGCCTGTGTGTGTGTGTGTGTGTGTGTGTGTGTGTGTGTGTGTGTGTGTGTGTGTGTATACATTTATCTTAGACAGCCTATAATGTTTGATGGTAGGTCTGATTGATGTAAAACACTTAATTCAGCTGTAAATATTTGGTATCACAGTTCTGTGTGAAAAGGAATTTAGGTAATTATTGTTAAATGACAACTAGTTGACTTGTTGTTTATTGCTGTTACAACAGTAACATTGTATAATGAGTAAAATTTATAACAGAGGTAATGAATCCTTTTTGGGTGTTTTATTGATTTTTATGGCTGTAAATGTTTATAGGACTGATATTTTATTCCCAGTTCCCTTTAAAATGATGAAGTGAAGCTGTTTGACAGAATAGAGGCCTCTAAAAATAACTGAATCAGTTTTTTGACAACATTTTATGATTTTTAATGATGTTTCATTTGCAAAAAAAAAGAAAATTCTTCCATCACTTACTTTCATGTCATTCCAAATCTATATGACGTTTTTTTTTAAAGATATGAAAAATTCCACTTTAAGGTGAACTATCCCTGTAAATTGTGGTAATATATATGAATTGCGGTAAATTATGTGGTAATCGCGGTAATTCCTCCACAAAAATGATTAAACTTCATTGTGTAATGCCATCTGGTGGAAGCAATGACGAATCGTCATCATTTTAAACAAAACTGAAATATTACTTCATTACATCTAACATCGCTTTAAAAGCCCTTTTGTAAAATATGTGACGTTCTCGTCTCTCATGACTTTACTAACAGCCAATAGCTACATTAAAATGCTGCAGTATTTAACTAATACTCATAGTCAGGGTCTATGTATGGCCTGACTATGAGTCAGGCCATACATAGACCCTGAAGGATTGCTTCAAAACTAATGAATCTGAGTTTTTTGTACTGGATATGGCTATGTGTCTGATATTGTTGCATAAAACAAGTAGTTTTGGTGAACTGTGTTAGTTATCTTTACTCAAAGAATATTCAGGGATGATTTATTTACCTGTTGTACTGGATATGTCTAAATACAGATCAAAAGGATTAAAGTTTTCTTGAGAAAGTAATTTCAAACTCAGCATAATTTTTCATCATGAAATATCCACCAGCAAAGTAAATGTGCATAACTCAACTACTATGTTGTTAAAAGAAACAGTATTTTTTAAAGGTTAATTAAACTATATAATGTAGAAAATGGATTACAAAAAAGTCTATGGCATTAGCTTGAGCAATTCTGCATTTTAAATTAAACAAACAAAGATTATTTACAGTGGTTCATTTGTTGGTGTGATGTCACCATTAAGGTGATTAGTGGTTCCTTTGTTGAACTTGCAACCTGCTTAATTAAAACAATTTCTCACCCTGTGAACACAATGCAACATAAGCAGGTTTTGTTGTATCACAGAATATTGGGGGCACAATCTGATTGTATCTTACCACCAACATCCAACCACTTTTTTTTCTGGTTTAAGTAAAATGTAATGCTTTTCTTTGTATATAGAATTATTTGTACTTTGTGAACACCTTAACATTTATAGTAGTTGTTATTGCCAAAATTGCAAGTGTATGCAGTGTAGTATGCGATAGCAAATTAAAACAGTGCAATGCATTAATAATGATTAGGATCTAAAAAATTGCAGCCTCAGCTGAATAATTACTTTGCAATCAATCTTATTTGATCTCTAAACTGTCAAAATGGCTTTAAAGTGGTTTTATAATGCTGATAGTTTAGGATTTCTGGTACTCATAAGACAAATGAGCTCTAATACTTGCTGCCAAGTATATCACAGAAAAGGATATATATATATATATATATATATATATATATATATATACACAAAACTACACATATATACATAACTACATTCTGCAATTCACAAAATAATAATTTGATTTGAGAATAATTTCACAAATAATAGTTTGATGTTAAAAATTAACACATCCGAATGCCAGACACATTTAAGATTCTAGTCTAAGATTACCTTCCAATAAGTCACTTAGAGTTAACATAAATTGTGAAAAGGACGACAGACAATGTTCAAAGGTGTTAATCAATGTCTATTTTAAAAACACACATCTGCCAAGAGTTTCCTTTTCTAGTAGATTAAAGGCAACTCCATGATTAAAGGCATTCCATGTGCTCCTAAAATCAGATCTGTCTCTTTCTATTTGCTCAATAGCATTGCTGGCTATTGTTATCTAAACAGATTTGACAAAGAAGATATCACTGTGTATGCACTCATGGAGTCCAGCTGGTGATGACTTAAGCATTTGAAAATAGCTGCATCAATAGATCCAGGGTTCAGGCGGTTGACAGTAGCTGAAAGGTTTTTGTTGCTAGGAGAAATCTGCATGACGCTTTTTGTTAACTCCCAAATGACTCCCTGAAAAAGCAACCAGGAGATGCAGATCTGATGTTCATTGTAGTGCTGTTGCTTGAAACAGTGCAGAGTAATTTTCATGTACTGTTGCAAAATCCCAGTTTTCTTGCTTTGTCATTTAAAACTGGTGCTACAGAAATTCTTATTTGTTCTCACTGTACACTATACAGTTTACAGCAATGTGAACTTACACTATGGTGATCCACAATACACGTTCTTGAAAAAACATCTTAATAAATGCTAATATTTCTATACGTAATTAATAAGTAGCTTAAAAGCAGGGTTATCAATCTAGGCTTTAAGAAGGTACTGTAAAGAGAGCGAGAGAGAGAGAGAGAGAGAGAGAGAGATAGAGAATAAAAACATTAATTTGATTTCAATATATATTTTCAAATTGATAAATTACTATTGATAAATAAAATATCATACAGAGTAGTGTATAAATCTAGATTTTCTACATTGGTGGTCTTACAACAAAGCAGCTTTCTGTCACCAATGGTCCTTGATGTCTATCAGAACTTATTGTCTACATGCAGTGTTGATGTACTGTTGTCTACTACAACAGAAAATAATTTCAACTCGCCCCTCCACAAGTATTCTAACACAATAAAACTTGATTGTTTGAAAGGGGGCATCCATATATAAATAAAATATGTGACAAACTGAGAATGTAAAAGAAAACAGAGAGAGAATTTAGTGAGACAGATGAGCGCATCTGTAGAGATTATGCTATGCCTACACACAGTCACTAGATCAAGTATAAATGGTGAAGATTGTTGAAGATTTAAGACAAATCCTTATGGGTCTATAGATCATAGCTTAACCAGAACTGGAGATATATGTAACATTGTGTAGATGTAAAAAGCTAATGATTCTCCTGTTTTCTCTCTGGATTATTATGCAAAATATGTAACCTCCATAGCATTACATTGATTTTGACTTACTGTAAAGAGCCAACAATTTACTGTTTAAAACTGTTTTAAAGGATAAAGTTTGATTTTTTTTTCATTGGCCAGTGAATTTAACAAGTTTATAGCCAGTATGTCCCAAAATACACACTAATAGTTGTACACATGCTGATTCAGTATAAATGTTTTGTCAGTACTGGATTTACCACAAAGGTGAATTGAGTTCTTTGATAATAATGTTGATGTTATAACATTCTGATCCACGTCTCTTATCAGCCATCAAAATCATTGACAGTTTAGCTGAAAATCATTGACAGTTTCGAAGAGCTCAGAAATGGTGTTTTTTAGGCATTAACTTAAGTTGTATTTTACAAAGGTTAATGAAGGTTCACGAGTAAAGGAATATAAATGCCTGCCATGATCATCCATTCCAAGAGTGGATGTATCATCTAAGAAAGCAACTTAGAAGCTTAGAAAACCTGCTAAAATATCTGTCCAGGAACCAGGAGTCAAAAAAGTCAGCCCACTGCTCTTAGAGGAAGACTTTGGAGACCCTCAAGCTATGATAATTGAGGAGCGTATATTAACACTTTTCAAAAGAAACTGTCAACATACATTGACATACTGGAGTGTGTTCTTCAGTTTTGGACTTAGCATAGCCTTCCTGGGGCCCACAATCCTAGACCTGAAATGTCTAGCAGTTCTGTCTGCTCATCGGGAGCTCGGTTGGAGGAGCTTTCAAAAAAACGTGAGTAGAGCGTTGAGTCTCTGCAGGTGAGCTGTGATGAACATCTGCACCTGTCAGAGGGCAATATTAGCTCTCCATTCCTGTAATATTCAGGGCTGAAACACAGTGTAACATTTTGGCATTAGATTATCAGTACAAGCCAGTCACATTATAAAGGCTGTTTCACAAATGTCATAGTTGATTTCACACTCAGCCTGGGGGATTTATGCACTTCTTGTTCGGTGTAATTCTTACACTGATTCCCTGATGTTTAAAATGTATTAAAAGGAAGATGTAATAAAATAATTATTTTCTAATAACATTTTCCATTTTCCACAGTTTCCACCCATTTGACTTTTCACAATAATTTATGTCATTTCTACTCAGTTTGAGTTCAGAGATAAGGAAATAATAAAGTTTTTAACATAAATTTGGGAGGGGTTTGTTTATCTTATCCTGTCAATCATGTTCAATCAAAAAAAAATATATATATATGCAACTGCTCACTGCACTCCAGTAATAATTTGTCCAGTCAAACATGCCTTTATCAGGCTGTATCAGATTTGTGCTCCTATGTTTGTTTATCCTCTTACTGCATAAAAAACAAGCCAGACATTATTTCTGTTGAACTTGGGTGAACTTGGAAACTTAAATTTTAGTTGTGTGGCTACTACAGATAAAAAAAATACATTTAATAAACATAAATAGTAAGAAAAAGTAAATTGCTACCAGGTTTGTAAAATCTACATTAATTTTGAAGTTACTCCAAATGGTAACTTCTAAGCATCCAATGACTCAAAACTCCCCTTAGAAATGTGATAAATAAAGAAGGAAAAAATAAGAACAAATCCCATATGTCCAGCCGACAATGTCCAGCCGATCTCTTCTCATTCTCTCCCTCAGGTTGTTGAGTGCCCTCACTGCCCTCTTTCTCTCCTCCATCATCTCTGTGGTGTTTGCCATCATCCCATTTTGCTATAATGTGCTGTTGCTTGCTGTTGCTATGGCAGTGTCAGGTCTGGCTTTGGGATTCATTGACACTATTGCAAACATTCAGCTGGTGTCCATATATCAGAAAGACTCAGCTATCTTCCTGCAGGTGAGAAACATCATGTAATCTCTCACAACGTCATGTTTATCATTAGAGACATGTATATAAATGTCATTTGTTTTTCTACTCTGATGTGCATGCAAGGTATTGTGTTCAAATGATTATAAATAATTAAATTATACATATAAGAGTGTGTTGAATGTGTTGTACCACTTGTCTTTGCAAATCATATCTACCACGGTAAAGATTGTGTTTAAAAAGTGCTGATAAGCAGATGTGCTATAATCAATTACAGACCACTTTCATTAAAAAGAACTTAAATACCCTTGTTATTTAAATGTGTTTAATGTGTATGTTAATTATGTTCTTGCAGTAATAGACAAACATGTTATTGCTCACACGCCGAATTGTGTTTCCCCCTGTTTTAACTCTCACCCCAGGCTCTGCACTTCTTTACTGGGCTTGGTGCACTGGTGAGCCCCTGATCGCAGATCTCTTTATATCAGAACACTGCCTAGCCAGCAACAGCACAGGAATATCAGCACAGGCAATACCTTACCACCTCAGGATACCAGTCATCCATGAGAGCTCCTCAAGCTCTGTGCCAGCTGAGGACAAACCCAGCGTGTCATGTGCCTTCTGGATCATGGCTCTCATAACTGTAAGAATATGCACAGCATTCATGCATGTGTAGAAGGTGCTGGATGTTCTTGAGATGCACAGATCTTATTCTCTCCGAGCTGCCTGTGCCCATTGCGGTTTTTGTGTTGATGTACCAAGAGAAGCTCCATCCCTGTTGTCCAAACAGCACTAAACCGCTGCTGGACAAAGATGAACTGGCCATTGAGACCAAGGCACCAGGCAGCACAGAGGTGCCTGAACCAGCAATTGAAGGTACAAGCATACAGCTGCAGTAACCAGCTGCTCATATTTTCTTAATATGTGTTAATATCGTAATATGTCAGTCGCAATGATGCGACTCGCTCCATATAAAATAAAACAACCTTTATTAGGTTACGGTAAGACTAAATCTTTTGAGACAGTTTTATACAAGCATTGCAAATTATGTTTAAAACTTTATTCCACAATATATGAGATGACAAACATCCCATATAGTTCTTAATATACAAAGCCAAACTAAATATACTAAGTTTTAACTTCTAACACTTTACATGTCACATTTTTTGGTATCCACATTCTGGGTGGGATTGTCCTGTTTATGTCAGAAGGAATTATGGTGAGTGAGCTTAATGAGGGTTATTATTTCTGATAATATTTGTGGAGGAAGTTGTATTCACTCTTGATCATTAACCTTGTCTTTAGGGAGTCTATGCCAGCTTTGTTTACACATTCGCTGTTTCAGCTCCCATGTCACTACACTACTGTAAACTACTGTAAAATAATAAACTAAAACTATATGTGAATAACCATTCATGGGTCATAACCTGCTGGACACACTTTACTGCTAACTGTAAACATTATTGTTGAATACCCTTGTGGTTTCATTATCGTGCAAAAACCTAAAATAACACACAATGTGTGTGGTGCAATATAATCTTTCTGTGTATTTCTGTTAAGTTTGGTATTTTTTATTTTTGTGTTTGTTTTAGTTTCTCAAACAATCTTGACTTATTTTGAATATTGTGTTTTTTGAGGAATGTTACTGTAACACAAGGCTGACAAATGCAAGAAAAGTTTAATTCTTGGAGGAATTAAGTAATTTATGTCATAAAAATGAAATAAAATTGTTTTGTACTTTCACCCATTAAGACTGAGAATCTTTAACACCAAATTAAACACCAGATTAATCTCCAAACACTTCAATAAATCATTCACTGGTCTAAAGGAAAACCTAGAACTTCCTAGAAATTCCTTAGTTTGATAAAACAGTGTCTTGCTAATTACTCTTGTTCATAAGCTAGAAGGTCAGTGTAAGTGTAATAAACTGCAGTCACACATTTAAAACCACACACTTGCTTTAAAAAAATAATAATAACTCACCTTAAAATGACTTTCATCCTTAGTCAATGATTTGTTGGCAAAAACATTGTACATTGGTACACATGGGACTTGGCTGACCATTTCCAGTGAGAACACTGTGACTTTTTTCAAAATCTCAGGCACTATTTAATGCAATAACATTCCATAGCTGAAAATAGTCAGAATATTATTTAATATAACTCTGATGTTTGACTGAAGAAAATCATATACACCTTGAATGGCATAAAGGTAAGTAAAAGTGAGACAATTTTCATTTTGGGGTGAACTATCCTTTTAAACTCTGACTAGACACGCAATTTCCACAAGGATGTGAAATATACAGCTCACCAACCACTGGATTTCTTTAAAGATACATTTTATTTTTTTCCTTGTAAAACAAATTTTACAAAAATCAGAATAGTGTAATTAAAACAAACATTTATTTGGATAAATTATGATATAGATTGAAAGGCTACAGATTAGGATGGCAATACAAGCAATTAAAAGTCAAATAAAGTAGAGAAAGCTATGAATGGTGCGCACTGAATTCAGGTCATTTTACCATTCTAATGGCTAAACAGACCGTTCATTTAAAAGGCATCTATAAGCATCAAAACATCCTTTAAAAAATGCACAACAAAGCATCACAGAGGTCAATGTTTTCACTAGCTCACTTCTGACATCACTCATTCTCAAAGTTTACATCATTAAACAGGGCAGAGCTCCACCCATATGGCTGAGACTCTGCCCACCCAACATACTTTGCTTGAACATAACGCACCACGAAAGCATGAAAGCATGCCACCCATAAAAGAGGTTCGATACAACCATAGAAAAATCATCTTATTAAAACGCTGTTTCACTAGACTGAATCAAGAATTAACTGCACAAAAAGTGGGAGAAAGTAGCATACTACAGCAATGTAACTTACAGTTTATGTAGCAATGCAGACAGGCTGGAGAAAATCACGCGACTGACAAGCAGCCACGAGTATCCAGTGCGAATCATGACAACAAGCATTTTCATTATAATCCTGCGTGTTTTTAACTGTCAATGCAGCTGGGTGAGGTTGTGTACATTTAACCAAGTCAGAGGGGGTTATTTGGAAGTAAACAAGCCATTACTTTTTCAAACGCATTGGTAAAAATTTGAGATGCCCATTACGGTGAACCAAGAAAGTCTACAGTATAATCTGTATTTTTTTTTTAGGCTGATTTGACAATCTTCTTCCTTCTTTGTTATACACTGAAGGACAACGGTAACAAAACGTATCGGCAACAAGACTGCAAAGTTTTCATTGAAACATTGATAAGTATTCATATGAAATGCCGCATTTAGAGTGAAGTAAATCCCAGGTTTGGGATTAGACTAAACCATACATTTTTAGGATCAGTTTGATGATACTTTACAGATTTCTTGGAGATATGGTATTTACACGCTGAGACTTTTAACAAACATCCAAAACACTCCAGAGAATTATGGGAAATAAATTCTACTGCTCCTCCTTAAGAAAAACAGAGAGAGATAGACATATACCAACAGGTAAAAGACCTCAGTCTTCACCTGATGGAGCCTCTTCCTCAGAAACATCGTCCTTTTCCTCCTTATCATTCTCATTTTCTTTCTCCTCCTTCTCTCCGTTGTCGTTGTTTTCCTCTCCATCTGCTCCGCTGTCGTCATCCTGCGTCTCCTTGGGGGCGGGAGATTCTTTCCTGTCTTCCTCATGCCCCTCATCAACTTCCTCCTCGTCCTCCTTGTTGCTCTCAATATCTTCATCATCTTTAGGAGAAACCTTCTTCACAACTCTCCTCACCTTTGTCGGGCGCCTTCCTCTTTTCTTAGGTCCTCGGGTTGCTGGGAATAAAGTAACTAGTGAGTGACAACTGATGGTATCTCAGCTTTTTACACCGCTGAGGTGGCAGTTACTACAGTACAACTATTAAGGTTAATGGTTGTTTTAATCTGGCATGACCTGAGGGTGAGATTATGGGGGTCTCTACCTGAAGCCCTTCTCTTGGGTTTGGGAGATTTCTTGTCTTTGCTGCTTCTGCTCACTTTTGAGTTCTTCCGCTTGGGACGCCCATAATCGCTATCATCGTCATCATCCTCCACCATGAAGTCTTCATCACTGCCTGAGTCTTCTAAGGCCAGAAAAGCAGATTTATACCACAAATCGCTGCATATTAATAGTGTGGCAGACTGCATTAAAGTATTGATTAGACATCAGAAGTCAATATTGCATGTTTTGCTTCTATATTATTGAACATGAGATTATCACTGGTGTGCTGTCCACAACAATCCTTTTTGCAACAGCTGTATTATCTAAACTTAGAGACTGTTCACCACATAGTACGTGTTCTTACATTCTATCTGTGCTCATTTTTAATAGCTGGTCTATTTACAAGTCAGACTGAAGTCTTTGGTCACTGCATTTTTTCAACCTCTGGCTCTATGTAAAGATTTTGACACAATGTCAAGTTAAAAACAAACTTTTTAAAAAACGTGTCTCGAGAACTTGGTCACCCTGCTTTGTTTATTTGTGTTCTGATTTGTTTGCATGCAAGAATAAACAGCAAAACCATAATATTTCATACTTAAATATGTTAATTTAATGAAAAATTAATCATACTAAGTTAATGCATTAAATTGACAGCCTAAATAAACTCCTACACACCAATGCTTGACACATTAAATTAATGTTTGTTAACTTTGATATAATAATGGTTGTACCCCCAGTGTAAACATCACTGTCATCATCTTCTTCCTCTTCCTCGCCCTCCTCATCCTCACTTCCTCCATCCCCAAGAAGAATCTCCCTCTGTTTGGACACAGCTTTTGTGGCAGCCTGACGCACCTGGCGGCCCTTCTTCCTCACAACCTTACCATCATCATCACTGTCATCTGTGTCAAAGAAGAAATACATCATACACAAGCTGTTGTGTCTGTGTGCATGTGAAAACAAAAGTTGCTGTCTACCAGTTTGGAAACATAATTCCCACATTTCCGTTTGTTATTTTAAAGTCTAGAGGACTTGTAAATAATAGTAATAATAGTATAAAACAATGTATAAGAAAGTATTATTATAATTATATAATAATGTAATGTTAATGTAATTATAATGTAATAATTATTATATTATTATAAAGTAATAATAATGTAATAAAAAACTATTTTTACAGGTACACAATTTTGCATGGTAGAGTTATGTTATGGTCTATAAACCATAATCTGCTGACCGTTTGATCAGAAAACCAGTTTAGAAATAGAAATTTCTAGTCCATTTAGCATTAGAAGTTAATGATGTTTTACAGTTTATAGTACACCAACCATGTGTTTAAAGGCACATTATTTACTCACCCTCCTGTCATTCCAAACCTGTCTGACTTTTTTTTTGGCTTCTGACAACATGAAAATAATGTGAAGTATGTTGGTAACCGAACAACAGTGGCATCCATTAACCTCCACTGTATGGACACAAAGCCACTGAGACACTTCTCAAAATATCTTCTTATGTATTTCACATGGGAAAAAAGTCATAGGTTTGGAATGACATGAGGGTGAGTATATGATGGAAAAATTGTATTTGTATGTTAAATGATTGTATCTGATAAGGCAGTCAATAACTATATTTGCAGTACCTGCAGGCCTTTTCCGTTTAGCTGTCGCCTGCCTCCCCCTGCTGGCCTTTTTAGCATCAAAATCACTGTCACCACCATCATCATCTTCCCCATCCTCTCCATAATCATTGTCATCATCACTTAAGTCCTCTAAAATATGAAGATGAGAAAGCATTTGGTCATAATATTCAATAGCTGAATCAACAACAATACACACAAGCATAATATTAATGGCAAAAATGAATTTGACTTACTCTTGTGGTCCTTGACTCGAGAATCATCACTACACAGAAAGAGGAACATAATTAGAAAATAAATTTATAAAACTAAATATAATTAATGTGTTCACAATATGTTTCAAAATAAACACACAACATGACAGTCACTCCTTTACAATCACAATAACTTACACTGTTGAGTTTTGCTTTTATGAACTTTTTATGCATTACATATTTACCATAAACAATTTTACAGTAATTCACGAATACATTTACATTTATTCATTTGGCAGACGCTTTTATCCAAAGCGACTTACAGTGAATTCAAGGTATACATTTTTATCAGTACTTGTATTCCCTGGGATCGAACCCACAACCTTTGCGCTGTTAACGCAATGCTCTACCAGTTGAGCTACAGGAATACTGACCTGCGTTTTACAGACAATTTCTCAGGTTGGTCTGATTCTCTTCCATATTCCTCATCTGTATAACATTATTCAGTTAAATCAAGTCATAACAGTGAAGGTAAACAGTACAACTTCCCAGCACTTATAAGTGTATTCAGCATTGTGTAATTGTTCATTTTTATGGGACACAATGGTGATGTTTGCATTACAAGATCTCACCTGCTTCATCAGACTCTTGAAACTGTGCATAGTCAACAACCCTTTTATTCCTGTGCACACAAAACATGAAAGTGAAAAATTATTCATGCAAACAACAAACACGTGCACAGTAAGTCAGTTATTATATGACTTGCAGCTTATGAAAAATAAGCAGATTACTTTAAAAAAAACTATATTAAAAATGACATGAAACACCAATAAATGCCTTTATACTGTTAGTAGGTGTTGCTGTACTTTTTTATACATTCACTTATCCTTCCTATAGCAACAGAGTTGTCACAACTCTTATTTAAAGCTGCTGTGGTCGGGGAGGGGGCAGAGAAAGGGGTGCCATGTTGGAGCAGTTCATTGCCATGCCAACAGCAGCACTGTGGGGAGTGATCTCTACAGATCTGAAGTCAGTGAGCAGGCAGGGCATTGAACTCCAGGCCCTGCAGGTCACAATTCACTGCTCACGGTCTCTTCAATCCTTAAATTACACCGAGGAGGTCAACATAGGCTCCTAAGTCGTTCTCACATATCGAATAAAAAAATCCTTCTTATAAGATTTTATTGCACTTGTGGGTTAATGTAAAAAAAGACTATAAACTAGATGGGCGGATTACTACAATCTATTTATCGTGATGCGTAAACGCATTTCTTCATTCCCTAACTGAGTCTTTTAACATCCTGAATAAAAACTGATACAACCCTAAAGTGCATTTATTATAAACAAGTTTTAAGCGAAAAAAGACTCAAGTCTTGTGTGTGAAGTAATGGCGCGCATTGCGCTGGGGGGAGTTTTCATGCTGCCGCTCAACTCACACTTGAAAACACGTGAAACTTCTCTATCAGCCATCATGTAAATTTAACGCCATTCGCCAAGTTTTTAAACAGTCGTGCAAAGACTATTACACGAATCGTATTTTCTTCTATAATGACTGGCTGGTAGTTTTGTATAACATTAAACAGACCAGAAGAGTAAACTAGTATCCCGCTTTTTTATTTGATGCTGGCCGCTTGTTCTTAGCTTAAGTGCGTCTGGGGATGTAAAGACTCGTCCGACCATTTAATTCATACAAATTAATAGATCGTTGCATTAAAAGGTAAAGTCTAGACATTTTGACTGGTTTGTGCTGCTTTTGGTGCAGCTGTGTAAACACGCAACAGAACTGGCTTACATAAAAATGCTCGTTAGCCACTTAGCAGTTAGCAAACATGGAGGCGCGCGCACACACATATCGCATCGTGTGCGAACATTCACGCAACTGTAAACCAGCAGACGAATCAAACGCACTTACCTGGAAGGTCTCGCCATTCTGCAGACAGATTTGCAGCCTTTGTTTTTTTAAGCTACAGCCTTAACGTGTAGATCCAGAAAGCTTGCTGTGCTCGCCTGGCTTTTGCAGCTGAATCCAGGTGTCTTGATATTCTGCTGTGGCTGTAAAGCAGTTTCTGTAGCGCGGAGCTACCTAGATGCAATACAGACCGAACTAAAACCCGCAAATGTGTGCGATCTAGTGCATCTGCTCACACGCAGTGTTGTTGTTTGTGGGTATGAAACGGAGAAATGCTGAAGTGACTACAGGCCAGATTGACCTGGTTAAGCCTGTCGTCGAATCGTAGCTAACTAATTAGCTACCGCCTGGCCTGCCAGCCAGGATTCTTCATGAGTAAAAGTGGGATGGGAGTCTGAAGAACGCAAGATGATGGCAGATCAGGATTGGAAGACCACACTCCGACTGCAACAGTTTTTTACTGTTTGCTTTTACTCATTAAAAAAAATTGGTTATTTTATTAATTTTTTTTATTTTTTGCAGTTTCAAATAAGTTTTAGTCTGGTTTATTAGGGAAGTATTGTCGTGGAGCAATCAGTGGTGTTATCAAATTTATTAATAAAGTTCAAAAAACAGAGTTCCAGTTATCAAAATAAGACTTTATTGATTCAAACAACAAAGCCGAGAAAACAGCAGCTGAGTTCTGATCTCTATCTGTTTGGGGTCTCATATTTATACATTACTCTCACCAATCTTTTTTAACCAGAATTAATAAACTAGTTTTTATTTATTTCACTCATCTGGTTTTCCACCAGTATTTAATTCCCCTTCTGAGTTGTATTTTTTCTAATTGTGGAACTTGGCCAGATCAGCCATTTTTT
>JAZGTK010008104.1:0-18636 GCA_036877625.1 Ambastaia sidthimunki
CTTTTAAAGGCTGTGCTGTCTGGCCTTGTAAACAAAGTTATTCAACACACTGCCAATGTGAAAGAGCTCCAAATGAGGCCTTTCACATGAGCAGCACAGCAGTGGCTAGACAAATCTGTAGCTGTTTTACCTTTTAAAACACTTCTCTTGCTTTTTCATAAGGGGAAAGACAAATTTCATTGTGATTGATCTATAATACAGCCTATGGAAATAACACTTATAAAATACCCTCAAATTTTCACAGGCTATATTATACAGAGCTTGCGTTTTTGTTTGTTTGTAAGGGAACCTAGTAGTTTCACACACACACACACACTCACACACACACAGAGAGAGAGAGAGAGAGAGAGAAAGCCAGTTCCTGTTCTGTGCTCGCTCAGCCGTAGTTCCTGCTGATTAAGGTTTTCTCTCTCACAACACCTCAGTTGACACATCACATGTGTTTATGTGTCTGTCTGTGTATCAAATCACAGTTTCCTTCCTCTGAATCCGCCGCTGTGCTCATCCAGTCCTGCTTTGAAATGGTCAGTGGTGTTTGTTGATGCTGTTGTAATGCCACCTTGTGGTGGAACAATATAATGCAAAAAATACTAATTCAGCATTTTTCAGGGAATATATCTTCAAATAAGTTTTAAAAGAAGATAAACTCTCTCACAAATAATTCATATTGCATAAAATATTAAGGATTTGTTTTCTGTGTATGATTGGAGGGCAACATCCTAATAAAGGGTTGCCCCTTTATTAGTAAAAATAATTTCTAATTTTCAGTTTTATATTTTTTTTAATATCTTTTTTTCTCTACAGGACCAATCAGCAGTATTTTGGTGAATAAGTACGGCAGCCGGCCAATCATGATTGCCGGGGGCTGTCTGTCTGCCACAGGATTGGTTGCTGCATCCTTCTGCAACTCAGTGGAGGGTCTTTACTTCTGTGTGGGAGTTATAGGGGGTAAGCACATAAAATGACCCTGATCTCATTTAGCTATTCAGAAACCTTTATCATAGAGTCATAAGAAACAAACTTAAAAATACAAAAAAAGTCAACGTTTCACAACTGAACCTATAACTTAATTTTCTTGTAAAACATCTTCGAGTTAGGCTGCGTAGGTTATTGGATAATGTTAACCAATGAACAAATAGCTGTTTAATTCTGGTTTGATTCTAATCCTGTATTTTCTTTTATTCTGAAAGTAAAATGAATTGCAATTCAAATAGACTTCAGAATTTAAAGGTTTTATTAGTATGACATGATTCAGATACTAAGATATACTTTCTTTCTTTTTCTCTTCTGTTTTTAGGTCTGGGATTGGCTTTTAATCTGAACCCAGCTTTGACTATGATTGGCAAATACTTCTACAAGCGTCGACCAATAGCCAATGGCATCGCGATGGCGGGCAGCCCGGTGTTCCTGTCCACACTGGCTCCGCTGAACAGCTGGCTGTTTGATCAGTTCGGATGGAGGGGCAGTTTTCTTATTCTGGGCGGAGCTTTGCTGAACTGCTGCGTGGCGGGATCTCTGATGCGCCCCATTGGACCAAAACCGCAAGTCATCAGTCCTAAAGACAGTGAGGAAACAAAACGGCGAGAGAAAAGAACCGCCTTGCAAACCATAAACAGCTTCCTGGACCTGACGCTGTTCACTCACCGGGGCTTCCTGCTCTACCTGCTCGGAAACGTCATCATGTTCTTTGGCCTCTTCGCACCCCTCGTCTTCCTCAGTAACTATGCCAAAAGCAAAGACATTGCCAAGGATAAAGCTGCATTCTTGTTGTCCATTCTGGCCTTCACTGACATGGTGGCTCGGCCGTCCATGGGCCTGGTGGCCAACACGCGCTGGGTCCGTCCGCGCATACAGTATTTCTTTGCCGCGGCGGTGCTGTATAATGGCGTTTGCCACCTGCTGGCGCCGCTCTCCGCTGATTATTTGGGTTTTGCCATCTATGCCGTGTTTTTCGGCGTGGCGTTTGGCTGGCTCAGTTCTGTGCTGTTCGAGACTCTGATGGACCTCGTCGGTGCTCAGAGGTTCTCCAGTGCAGTCGGGCTGGTCACCATTGTGGAATGTGGACCTGTACTGCTGGGACCCCCGGTACTGGGTAAGAATATGTGTCGAGTTTTAACACGACTGAATAAACCTCTGAATGTGTTATATCATGATATCAGTCATGATATATTTAAATTTTAAAACTCATTCCTTTATTTACGAAGAATAATCTGGATAATAACAAATGAAACTAAAACAAAGTATATATCCAACAAATGTGTCCTTTATTGTATTTTTTATTTAGGAAAATATTCAAAAAATGTTATGTACTATAGTTTTTTAGTTACAGTGTGTAACCTTTCCCTCTATCGCCACCTCTGTTTGAAACATAAAATTGAAGGTTATTTTGCATTTTTTTTATTTATGTTCTTTACGTATAACAAATAAGGTCAAACTGACATGACCCTTGAATTTGGACCTGACAGCTCAAATTAGAAACCATCATTATAAACTTACTGTTGTGAATCAAAGACAGTTTTGAACACTGATTTGTTATGTACTTGCTCAATAATTGTTTATTTTTAACCTAAAAAGTTACAGATTGCAGCTTTAAAGTATTTAACAGCAGTTTTAAGTACTAGCGCATTGATATGGAGATTGATCAAACAATTATTTCTCTGTTTGTCTCTCTGCAGGAAGACTCAATGACATCTACCACGATTACAAATACACATATTACGGATGTGGGATCGTGCTGGTGGTGGCCAGTGTGTTCCTGTTCGTGGGCATGGGAATCAACTACAGGCTGGTGGAGAAAGAGAGGAGGGAGGAGGAGAGAAAAGCCAGAAGAGAGGGACGAGATGAGGAGACAAATATAGACAATGCCCTGAACGAGAAGGCCAGGGAGGCAGACGGAGACGCGTGAGCCGTCATTCCCAGAACGGAAACGGACACTATACGACGTGCACGCGCCCACAATCCACACCTTCCAGTTCCGACCATCCAAAACAATAAACGCAGAATTTATTTCCCCCTCAACGAGTCTCTTTAACAATTCAGCTGAGGTTTAAAACCGCACAAAGAACTCTGAGCACCAAGAAATGGTCCGTTTCTGCTGTCATAGACCTTTTATGCAGTCCTGCACACGCATATACAAGTACCTTAGATGTGATGTGTATTTTTTATGTGACGCTTTGAGCCATTTTGTATACACCTCAGCATTCTGTGTCAGTTTTCCGGTATTTTACGGCTATATTGAGCGCATTCCTAGGTTCGATTTTTATATAATCAGAATTAAACAGTTCAAATTCCTGTTATACTTAAAGTTAACCCATGCCAACTTGAAAAGTCTGATTTACATCAGAAAATCGCCGTGACGTTTTAAGGTAACACACAGATTCCGTGTCAGTATCGTCATGTGAACGGAATTTTCAGGTACTAGACTTGGGAGAAAAACCCTTTTCTTCGCAGGATGGGGTCATATGCGTACTGGTTTAAAGGTCATCGTGTAAGATACACAAATGTTCAGCGTGGAGTGTTTTTGTGTTAGTATGTGTGTGTGGTCTTGCTGTTTTGATTGGCTAGTAGGAAATACTGCCAGGCTTTGAGTGGTCCAAATTTCACAAATTGTAATCCCAATGTTTTTGTTGCTCTGTTAAACATAATGTGTTTCACGGCAGGTCGCTTGTTTCTCAAAACCTTAGACATGTTTTTCTCCTTCCTCACCCTGTTCTGGTGAAATTGTGATCCCGCATTTTTTCTCAAGCACCTTACTCAATGTCTCATCACCCCACTGTGTTATTTGTCACCGTGGAGATTTCCATGGTTACCGGTTTATAGAAACCGCAGACACAATTGTAAAACTCTTGCATTGCTGTAAGCAGTTCTCACATTGCAAGAATTCACATGCCACTCGGCTGAAAGTTGTATTTTAGGTTGTCATCTTCATTTGCATAGAGAATAAATGACAGAATAATCATCTTCACTATGGATTAAATGACAATGGGGAACATTCAAATTTGGGGATCCTTCACCTAAATATCTTTCCATCTGTGTTTTAGACCTCATTGTTTTTAGATGTTTGGAAACTTTAGTTGTGGTTGCCAAAAGCTCTTATGCTTGGCTTGGGTGCCTTTTTATCTACATGTATTTGTATTTAAATATAACAATGCTGACTTCTAAACCCTCTGTAACATCTGTTTTAAGTGTCTGCAGGTGAACTTTAATTACCAGTTTGATAACCTGACATTTATTTGCATTCTGTGTCATTGGGGAGTTATATTAAAGAGTTCTGTATTTCAAATGAGGAGCAACCAACGTATTTGTTTTCTGCAGACAAATTCCAACATGGAAGACTTTGTTTCAAGTTAAACTATATAGTTAAAGCAAAACATTACATGTTTGTGTATTTGCACAATAAAATTTTTATTCAAACGGGTGAGCAAACTAGCAGGGAAAGAATATTACTGGTATTTTAATAACTGAATTATTGCTTTTGCTTTTCAGTTTGCATTTGCTGAGAGTGTGGAAGACGCACAACCCATCGGCCCCTAGAACAAGCTACAAGACACTGCAGATTATTAAAATAATAGGCGTGCAATTAAAGAACAGGTTAGTGACAGTATTGCCTCTCTAAGGGTTGTATTTAGTCTTTCAGGACTCTTAAAATGGAGTGAGACGGCCAGACTTCACAAAAGGGAGGAAACTCCGCCCCCTGCTGGTGGCCAGAATACATTGCGCAACTGCCATTTAGATGCAAACTAACAGTAATTTTTATAGTAAACAATAATGAGAACTTTATACTGACACTAGAAAATAAGTCACACCGTACACCAATTATTGTAAAGTGCACTTTAATTAGGTACATTTTAAATTATTAGCGTGAAGCCAATTGAAACTCATGTACAAGCAACATTCATTATGTGAGAGTTTTTCCCCTCGGTAGAAATGAATTAGACTGTCCTGAGGGTTGTGTGTTTGTTGTGTTGTGGTGTAGAGTCGGTAATATGATCTCAGCATGGCTGTGAGACTAAAAGCAGAATAAATATTCAGTGCAATGCTAACAGGACTCAGATCTTCTGTTAACAGGATTAGAGCTGTTTTAACTGTGGATTTATTGTCATGTTATTCAGATGGTAATTGTGTGAAGAAAAATACTACTGTACTGAGAAAACAGACCATCCTGAGAAAGTATTTTCTTGTTATTAGATACATTACGAAAGTAACACCAGGATGCTTTAAAATGCTCAACTTGTCTGTCAGACAGTTGACTGAGGCAAAGAAAGAGTTTGAAATAAACTGCGTGTGTTTGTGCAGAAAGATTTCATGCAAACTCATTTCACGATTGATTTAGAAAAGTGGTTGTATGGTTAAAGGTTTAGTTAACGGTACTTTAATGCTATTTTTAGGTATTTGAAATCAAATCACGCGTGAAAGTTTGTATTTTGTTTTTTTAGTTTTGATGCTTTTGTCTGGATGAGAATATCAATAAACTTGAATTGAATTAAAAAATGTAAATGCATTTCGTTACTGTTGAATCAAAAAACAATTGTGTAAAAAACAAAAGTGTAAAAAACAATTTTTAAAAAATCCAATTAAATTCTTAAATTATTTTTCCGCCAGGTGCCAACAAATCTGTAGGTCAATTGATTTCTAGACCGATTTTGCACATAATTTGAGAACGGCTGCAATGTTAAATGTAATAAACTAGTATTCAATATAAAATTAAATAAGAAAATTATTCAATATGTATTATGTATGTGTTTATTTGGTAGAAATACCGAGAGGTCATATCCATGGTAACCATTTTGTAAACTAGAAAAAGTGATCAGACAAAAACAAACCACTGTTTGTATTCACTAAAAAGATTTACGTGTAATTTGGGCAATTAGTCTTAACTATCTGTACTAGTCTAAAACGTGCACCGCAAAACTGTAAAACGACATCTCTATGACAATAAAGGCATCGTGTAATACCGCATGCAAACGCCAGGTGGCAGTATAAGCACGCATATTATTGCACGCATTCTTGGTCGTGTTACTGCAGAGATGAAGGGTTGAGCGAGTTCAAACAGCTGGAGGAGAAATTATGTGCAGAAGGAAAGAATAAACCATCCACGGAAAAAAGAAACAGAACTGGAAAGCGTATGTTTTGTGTGCATTCGCGGAGTTTGCACTTGCTATTTTAAAGACGCCACAATCCCCACAACGTGTTATCGCGGTTTCAATGACAACAATGCAAATGTGCATCTTTATAATCGGTCGGTCAGTTTTTTTCCTTTTTAGAAACAGACTGTTCTTTGACTGGCAGCTCTTAAAGGGCAAGCTGCACTCATTCCGCACAGTCCACGACAGCAGATTTCATAACAACCAGTCCCACAAATAAAAGCATTTACTGTACTGCCAAACGTATGTGTCAGATTTAATGCAGGTTTTTATATGCTGGTTAAAAGTCTCTTATCATCCTGACAGCAATCACCAAATAAAGTTGTCTAAATATATTTATAGATTTTTATATCTTCTGTGGGAAGGCGCATGACCATACAATGTAATTCTAAACATTGCATCAGATCTTGTGCTTTCAAAACTAGCTTTCTATTGCTAGCCATTCTATTATCTTTCCTACCTTTAATTTCGTTTTCATAATTTGTACCATGTCAAAATGTATTTGTTTGTGTGTGCACATAGTAACCCTGACCACCAACTATATGACTGGACCAGTATTCATGAAGAAGTGTGTCTTCTGCTGGTGTCTATTCAAGCACTGACATCCAGCCACTCTGTGAAGACCAACCACACAGAGACACTGAAGATACAGGTTTATATTTAGTTATGTATGTGCATTGTGGCCATTGATATGGAAGTCTAATTGGTGTGTATGTGTTTTAAATAACAAAGGAGCAGCTAACAGAGTTTAGTTGCTCAGTTAGTGGCATTACAACATGTGTTACCAGCTTATCTTCTGCTTGCACAGACACGCACAGACGCATCATTTTAAAGCTCTTCAGAACCCATTAGATACAGAACCACAGTTCGCTTCACTGTCTGAAGTTCTCCAGAGCCAGGCAATAACTTCCTCTGAATAACTGATGCTGGCATCAAGCCCTGTTTACTTTCCGCTGAAGGGGCGGAGCTTGGACTTGAACAGGGGAGAGACACTGTTATGTAATTCAGGATGTGATGAACTGCTGGTGCAGATGTGTGCAGTCTGAGCAAAAGGCTTTGGCGCTGAAAGCTGCCAGGCATGAGCAATTAGGAATTGCATGAGTCATATGGACTGTTGAGATTTGACCTTACCATTGAAAGTCAACACAGCACAACAATACATTGCCCAGGAAACTAAGCAACTGTTTTGTTAACTAGCTTAACCACCAGCCAGCTCATTGTCAAAAAGACCCTGCTTTTTTATTTTTGCACTGGTAAAGAACATGGCTTTTCTGAAATACCAGCTAGTCCACCACCAAACCAGTTTGAACCAGCATGGAAATCTTTGTTGGTATTAGCTGGTCTTTTCAGCAGAGACATCAAACAAACCAGACGTGTCTTTAACACAAAGCAGCGTTGGGCGTCTTTTCCAACGACTTCAAAGGTTGTATTCAGAGCTCAGGCCGTCTAATTGTATGACTCACTGAACGTCAGGAGACGTCAAGAGCCCTTCTTCACTCACTGTGTGTTTGTTTGTGTGTCTTGCTTTAGATTCTCTGTTCCAGGCTCAAGTGTATCTCTCTAAGGCTGAGTGGACAGTAATGAAGACACCAGGATGCAGTCCCATTATCCTTCATCAGCTACATCCAACCCTGGGCCAGCTGAACGCTGCTAGGAAAACACCCATCTGCTCTCTTTCATTTTGCCAGTGACGTAAGTGCTAATGTTTGTGGGACGTTGTGTGAGCGACCCAGCGTACATTTGTAATGATGCATCGTGACTTACCGCTGGTGTATGTCTGAAAATACCTATATTACATTATGCAGGACTATTTTTTTGTGCGTAGGTGTACCACACCAGTGAGATACTGTGACATGTGGAGAATATTTCCTCATAGCCGATGTGTTTCTAAAGCAAAACAAAGCTGACATCACCCACTGGCCCTGCACAGAGGTAGACACGCCCACATCATCACGCTTTACGCCGACTGTCCTCAGAGAACACAGCTTATTTTCTGTGTCTGTACAGGTGGCAAGTTCCTGGCATGCTCATCTGTGTAAGTTGATGGAAGGGATCAGAGTGGCTCTCAGTTTGAGGAGTGTTTCGGTAAGTGGCTTAGCCACAGTAAACCTTCCTGTGTGAATCACATGCAGGCACATCTACAAACACAGCCTGGTCTTTGTGGACTAACGGAAAGTTTCCATTATCCAACCAGCTCTTTAATTCTGGCACCATTGCCACCACACATTTCTTCCTGTCTGTCATTGAATTTACTGTGGAATATTTTGTGGCCATAGTAACAATGTTTCCTGAGATTAAAATACTTCAAGTGTCTCATTTTTGTACACCAAAAGAAATTGCAAAGATAATTGCTGCTTTCAAACAGGTTTTCCAATGACTTCCCACATTTGCCATTGGCTGAACAGAATTTGAATTTCCAAAACACAGAGATTAGGCAGCAGCCTTCCTTTGCCATCCCTAATGTCCACCCCTACACCTACATTTCACTCTAACCACATAGGCCTGCCATTTTATTGACCAATCAGGTGGCGATTAATCAGAATATTGTGCTTCCTGTACCATCCTATGCTTTAAATCTGTGGCCTGACAAACAGATAGCCCCTCCCCATGTACATTTCATTGGTTGAGCCAGCAATGCTGTGTTGGGCAGGTTGGGTTAATTAAACAAACTGGGAGTTTTGATTTGGCCCTAAAACCACAATGTTTACACTTTTCAGCTAAATCAGCCTGTGAATGGCTTATCTGTTGTTGTGTCTGTATATTAAGCCAGAAATTTACTTCATAACCATCAGTCATCATCAAAAATTTTAAAATGAGATTAAAAAACAGAAAGAGAGAGATTGTAACAAAAAGTAAATATAAAAATGTCTGTGTCTTTTGGATGTAAAATGTCACATCTGTGCAACATCCAGCCTGCACCCAGATGACTGTGTGTGTTTGTGTTTTGTGTGAAGTTTGTACGCTTTCTGTATATGTAAAATCTGTCGAGAGTTTATATCCCAGGGCAAAACCTGCTTCGCTGAAAACAAAGATCAAGAGCGACGTGGCCGCTGGTGTACGTGCAAACACTCCTGCCCCAGTTCTCTCTCTCTAAGCCTATTAACCTCAGTTGTGTTTTGGCTAAGTCCTCCAGTGACGTGGCTGGCTTAACTCAGTGTCCATACCAGCTGTCCAGTGGTCAGTGTGCTGGAGAAAGCCCTGATCTTTCCTGTTCACTGTCCTCCTAACTACTGACCCAAGATCAGAAGGCTGACGCTGGTTTTACACTGCGGCCAGCCACATCATGGTTATAACTTTTGACCAGATGACTTTACAGCAGGAAACAGCTCAGCCTGCCTTTCATTCCATGGTGTGGTGTGTGTGTTTACTTAACCATGTGTTGGGGACAAATTTGCACCCAAAAGTCAGCAAAACCTAACAAATATGAGTAAATTGTCCTTTTGGGGATGCCCTTATTTGTAAAAATGCTGTAAAATGTAGTAAATAATGTTTTTTTTAATTGAAAAATGCAAAAAGTTTTCTGTTAGGGTGTTTGTGTGTGTGTGTTTGACAGAACAGAGCAACAAGCATGACCTGATATGATCCAGGATACTGACTGGCCACAGTATTATTCTCTGTGCAGGTCAGACAGTCTTGTCGATGATGTCAGAGGGCAATAAAGCTGCACACCAGACTCTTATGCTCACAGTTAAGCAACGTTAAGCAACTTAAATGGAGATTGTCCCATTTGTTTTATTAACTCCAGCAATGTTGGAAATTAACCTTTTTTTAACCTTTACCATCTTACACATTAACCTTTTTATTAAAACTTACTAAGGGGACAAATAATGCCTTTAAGACAATGTTGCACATCGTGTTAGTTTCACACTCAACAATGCCTCTGAGGCAAAAGGTGCAAATATCTGGCAACTATTGGTCATTATTGTATCTAATGTGTCACATTTAATAGCTAGCAGAGATCTGGTTTCTCTTTGACACTTGAGGAAACCATTGTAAGTGAAACTAAGCATACTTTTATTTGTGTGTGTGTGCAGATGAGGCCGATCAGATGTTAGGATGTATTCTAGAGTTTGAGGAACGGTGTGAGAAACTTCACCCTGTCCAGTCAACCTCGCTGGCTCATTCTCTGGCAATGCTGTGGTTGCTAAGCAACAACTACACAAAGGTAAATAAAAACATCAGTAGATACCAGTTTGGGATAATCGGCTACTTGAATATACTGTATTAACTGTCTTACAAAGTTTAAATTTGTTTCTACAGAGACTTTCTCAGGTGTGTAAAATGGTTTGGTTATAATTTGGTTACACATGACAGTCACTGCTGCTTATTAACAGCATTTAGACAAAGGCACAGATATAAAGATGTTGTTTTGGCTTTTGTTTCATTAATTGTGTGGGCTAGTGGTTCCCAACCTTGTTCCTAGAGGACCCACAACAGACCTAGTTGTGTAATGTATATAAAGCAGATCAATGCCATGAACGTTTAGGTTCTTGGATCTAAGATTATTAGTGCAGATTAACACTAATGATGAAAGCCATGAGGGAAATTAACTCTTCCGCTGCTTCTCTGGATATAATGGGATTCTCCTGCAGTATTCCCTCAGCTTCCAAGAGCTCCCCAGAGCTTTTATTAGACCACAGCTGAATTCCAAAGCTAGTCACGAACTACAGCTCTCACATAAAACACGTTAAAACCTCCATTTTACAGCTAAAGTTCCCACACTATCTTCTCATTATCATATATTTTGAGACTTTTTGACAATTATAATTGTGTCGTATGTACATTTGAACAGGTGATGTTAACAGGTCATTGTTTTTGTGTGCAGGCACTGGAATATGGGAAGCAGGCTGAAGTATTCGAGTGAGCAGAACCTCCTGCAAACAATTGATGATAAGTTTGTCATTAAACATCCACACGGTCAACAAATGTATATTTTATAAAGCCATGCTAAAATATTGGTTATTGAGAAGATTGTGAGAAGAGCACAAGATCAGTCTTTCAGCTGTGATGTGAAATAAACAGGCAAACATCAGACACATTTTCATGTTCTGGACATTTTTAAAATGTCTTTTATTCGTTGTTATTAATGTTATTATTACGTCATAACACATAACATCAATGTTAGAGTTCTATCACTAGGTTCTTGTTTAAATTATACAACATTGCTTGGTTTTTGGCATTTAGGTTCCCACTAAAAAAAAGGAATGAAGGAGGCAATGAAACAAACACACGGAATCGCAAAACATTTCCCTTTTCCACACCAGAGAACAAAGTGGTCATTAGCAGCAACTGTTGGTTTTGTTTGTACTTAGTTATTTTAATGGCCAATGAGTAAAACCCTTAACTCACACAAGAGGGGACTAGTGGTACTTTAAAAACCAGATTGATCATAACTGCAGTAAATCAATGACTCCGTTTAGACACGTTTCTTGAACATCTGTTATAACAGTTTCATTTCCAATCTGAATTCATTTCGTTTTAAAAACATTTAATGGGGAGTCACACAGGTTTGATTTTAAACATGAGGGAGAAAAACAAGGTCCCGTTGCGTTCTAGTGGAAGTACAGGAATGAGTGTTTAGGAGTCTGACAGCCATATGGTGTGTTATACCAAACCCTGCAAAGTGTCAGAACTGACAGGGACACTTGTTTTGTGTGGGATGAGGTGAAGGGAGCGTCTCTGGTTGCATGGAATGAACGAACACATCACAAAAATCACAACACTTGAGAGGGCGGTGAGAAGAGTGTGTGTTTCAGGTGGTAAACGTCTGTTCAATAAAACGCCACTCTTCTGCCTTACCCAAGCAAGATTATCGCATACAAACCCATTTTTCCTTTCTTACAAAAAGAAAAATAAATTAGGAAGAGACAACAGAACACTAAATATAAAACAAACAAGAACAGAGTGTGTGTAACCATCAGGTCCCGCATCTATTTTCATTGTCCTTTTGTTTATTGAACACACACACACACACAGGCAGGACTGGATAGCATGAATGCATCACGTTTCCAAGGTGAGGAATTTGATCAAGGCTGCTTCCCTGAGTTAACTGTAAACCTTAACAGCTGAATGTAAATAGAGTCTGTATCAACAGTAGATCATTTCAGTTTGATTCAGAATTTAAACAAACATTAAGTTCAAAGTGTGAATCGCATTGTAATTGATGGAAATGCTGTCACTACTGTTGTAAACCATTCTGAGCTGGTTTGGATTGAGAGTTTGGTCCATGGTGACCTTGAGGTTTATGGTTGGATGCGGTCTGTCTTAGGACTCAATGTGAATTTAATGTTCCAATTTAACATTCTAGAATTCGGAATTTTCAGATAATCATGTTTCTAGAGTTTCTTAAAATATCAGAACTGTGGAATGTGTTGTGTACAAATATAACTTTAGAAATGGAGATTTAGTTCAGTTTTTAATTAATACAATTTCAGTTTTTCTTTCTAATAATTGGCTTTTCCCCACTGGGCTGAATTAACAGAAGTTGTAGCACCCATTCGAATTCTCACTTCAGTTTATTGTTGCAATAATTTTGTACAAACAAATCGTTGAAGACAAATAGCTAATTCATCGTCAGCGTTTAGTGTTGGCAAAACGTTCAGCCCTTGTGGTAAAAACATTAGTATTTAAAAGGCCTCTTCTATTGCTATACAACTCACTGTTCAGACTCCAATATGTAGGAGATAATTTGCCTTTGGTGTGGCAGACAGACTGACGTGTGGTCATTTGCAGATTTGAATACCTGACGTTGACAAATCTGGTTTTGAAGTGTATTTGCCCTGTTTACAATTACATCACATTATCTTCAGTAAAATTAATGCGAGAACATGGAGTGCTTTAACCAGTTCAAAATGGTGGACAGCAGGGACTCCTAAAATGGCTGCTTCATTTACAGAATTATGAAACAACAAAGTACATAAAGAATAAGAGAACTGATCTAGGGCCAAATCCTAACTTACACATTTAGAAAGGTCATCTAAAACTGGTCCCCCAGTCAGTCACAATTTGTACACACCCCGGCAGAGCAAATGAAACCTTTACGCTTGTCTGATCAGCAGTAATTCATTAACTACAGGTAGCCATTGCAACACCCTAAAATACTCATTCATGCTTTAAAAGAGATGGGGGCCAATGGGCAGCTGAAATTGGGAGTCCATTCTGTTTCTCTCTTGTCCCTCACACACACACACACACACACACATAATGCATTATACCTTTAGCCAGCCTTTACCAAAGGGTTGTAACAGCCAAAATTCATTAATCCTCTTTCTATAATACAGAATTTAAGTGTTTTGCATGTGTACCCCAACCCACAGTGAGTACATCAGAATTCAGTTTGGAAGTAACTAAAAAAAATGAGTAACATTTGGGAATGTTATCCAATAAAACCATTCTACAACGCATGCACCCTCTAATTACAGTGGTATTTGCATTTATTCAGTCAGGATGGAGTGTGCACCATCTAGTGCACTTCCAAACTGACAACAGCCTGTCATAGAGAAGAAACATCAGGGGAGCAGCCTCAGACAGGGGTGTACGGGGAGGGTTAGTATGGTTACACATGTGCATTTGTATGTATAATGTCCATTTCAGTATGCATGTCGCTCTTCAATGTATGTGTATGCGTGTATGTGGCTGTGATTCCAGCTCACTTAGTCAACAGTTTAATCTCACTCGCAAGCAGAGAGTTGATATTGTAGGCGGGATCGGCAACGACAGGGGCGGGGCCCGTTTCGGTTAGATCCACCTCGCTCTCGCTGGAGGTGGAGCTTGTGCTCATGGCGGAGACTCCGTCCGGGATGGCACAGGTGGCGCCGGGCGGGCAGATCTCGTTGGGAATACACACCTCTGTAGGGATGATCACCTCGGTGGGGATACACACTTCCGGCTCGCTGCTCGTTTCACTGGTGCTGGAGACCACGGACAGCAGCGACATCTTCCTGCTGAGGCGGCTGGGCAGCAAGGAGAGGGCGTAGTCGGCCACGATGCCCGCCACGTCCATTCCACACGCCTGGTCGAAGGCGATGAAGCCCACGTTGGCGTTAGCCTCGCACACTACGAAGGAACCGTCATTCAGCTGGAGCAGGTCAATGCCACACACATCCATCCCCAAAATATTGCACACCTGCACTGCCAGCTGCTTGCCCTGCTCACTGAGGGGGCACATCATCCCCACCCCACCTACAGAGAGAGAGCATCCAATGAGAAGATTTGGAGACAATAATGAGACATCAGGGGAAACACCTTTGCAAGGGTCTTAAAATGTGTCTAAAAAAAGGAAAACTTTTACTGACTTTTCATAATTACGCTTTCAAATAATATAAACGTGTGATTTTAACACTGACTTTGTTAAACATTAACTACATTTCTTGAAGTTACGTGCAGGTGCGAGTGTTTTGGTTGCGTACCCAGCGAGCAGTTGCTCTGCATGCGGCCGTCCGTGGAGCAACGCAGCATGGATCCAATCACTCGACCCCCCACCAGAACCACCCGCACATCTCGGCCGTGGCTCTCCTTCACATACTCCTGAAACAAGTATGGAGCGTCATGCCGAATCAGATGACACAGGTCCGAGAGATGGTGCTTATCCCGGGCCAGAAAAACAGCTTTACCTGAACACATCAAGATGAAAAACACAGACATTTATTATGTATTACTAATGCAAGAAAAACAGATATCACCAAGTGCTGCATTTGTTGCTAATGTAAGACTTTGCTTAAAGTTAACTGTCTCTTCTATTCTTATTTTAGGATCTGCCCAGAGCCAAATGATTTATTTCTGCTGCTTTCTCTTATGACGTTAAGATAATATCTTGGAAGTTCTGAAACATTGTAACGTGGGCTGATATTTCTGCAACTCTAAAGCAATGTTGACTGATTAGACTGCATGAGAATCAAACAGAACGGAGGCAAATTGTGGTTCCTCAACCCTCACGTAAAAGATAACGGTCTGTACATGAGTGTCAGACTCGACCACTTTCACACGTAGACTGCACATTAACAAATCATTTTACACAATGTTCAAAATACATCATCTTACATCACAGAATGTCTTTCTCGCTTCTAATTAACCAGGAGGAGAAGCAGGTGGAGAGTGAGTCAGAACTGATCAAAACTGATGCAAGATGCTAATCGCAGGGAACGCCCTCAAAAGCAACCAGTTAAGTGCACCACTCGAGGGCACAAAGGTGTTAGAGCAGAGCCGTGACCTCAGTGTCAACCTCCAGATGTTCAACCATGAGGCTACCACTAACCCACCGCACCCTGTTCCCCACAAGATCCTTTCAAACAAGTCACGGCCTGACATGGTCAACATTGTGCGCAGGTTCACTTTCAACTGTCTGCATACCTCTTAAACATTCAGTGACATGTCCCATCATAAGTGCTACTTTACATAGGCAGGATTCCCACGGAAATAAACTTTCATAACTTTCACCCATTTGTGGTTATTTGATAGGTATCTTAAAAATGCAATTGATTGTATCTATTCAAAAGGCAGATTCTAGCTGATAAAATATTTTAGAGTCAAGCATAACAGATATTTTTATTCTTACTAAGAAAATTAAGATCTGGTTAATTTCTACACTGACAGGCCGGTTAAACACAATTCCAAAATTATCATGTCAATTTTTCCATAACCATGGTAACCATAAAATATCTTTACATCTTTAACGAACCAGCTCACAACAATTCCAATCAGATCTTAAACCTGTTCGGTAGCATTCTGAAAACGCTAACAGAGTCCAGAAGCATTTGCAAAGCGACTGTTCTTAATTGTTACTGTATCAATGTTGTTCAGATGTGACTTAATCATCAAGACCAGCAGTGAGACTCGGATCTTATCCAGAACTCTTTTATGTGACAGTTACACAGTTGAACAATCAAACCCTATATACTGTTTTAAGAATACAGCGCAGGACAAACCACTCCCTGTGCCCAGAACATGAGACAGAATGACAGCCTTTGTTTGTAAAGTTAAAGGCAGAGACTGTGTTACCAAGCTTGTGTTTCTTTAATGAGAGATTCAGTAGGCTGTGTGACTTCTGAGATGTTTATGTGTCTAAAATTTAATTTGTGAAACTGCTGCTTTAAGGCCTGTTTTCTTTAGTCCCTGAAGGAACTATCATGAGCAGCAGCTGTTCTGGGATCAGTTTTACCTCTATGTCCACGAGCATTCTTCACCACCACAGGGTAACCCAGTGGCTCAGCTTCATCGATCATCTTGCGGAAGTTGTCATGCCCTCCTGGAGACACACACACACACACACACACACAGGTTAGTGAATATGTAATGAATGTAATTGTGAGATTTAATCCGAGTGTGAGATTCCTGAGTGAGATGCAAACAGCTCTAATGAAACACAACCAGCAAGACATTTAATATCCACACAAGAACAACCATGCTTCTTTCACGCACAAATTCTCTCATTTCCTGATCTGCGGTCTGGTCAGTTTTTCAGGTTAATGGCTCTAAGATGTGTTAGGAAAGAATGTGTTTCAGATGAAACATGATGGCCACATGTTTAACTGAGTGGCAGCCAAGATGAAACAACCAGAAAAATGGTACAAAAAGAAAAAGAAAAAAAAATTAAAACGCAAACCCAAACTTCAGCAATCACACTTGTTTCTGTACACTGTGAGCTTTAACACGTATGCTCTGATGTTCTAACAGAAAATGGATCTTTATGGATGCAGTATCTGTTTGGCTGGTTTGTGCTGAGCAGTGGCTTTTAATGGGAGGGGAGGCAGAATAGGGGGGAGAGAGATAGAGAGAGAGAGAGGGAGGGAGAAAATGCAGTGTATGTAAAGCAAGCCTCTGTGAGCAACACGTCACCACAGCAGATCTAACGGCTGTTATACACCCCCACCCTCTCTCTCTCTCTCTCTCTCTCTCCATGTATCTGGTTTATCATGTTTGATTATGTACAGAGAGTCACGAGGGCTTCCACTTTCATTCTCCAAACAGAAGCCGGTTAAAATAACAGCCGCCTGTGGGTGTATGGCTGAATGAAAGTGGAGCAGACATGTACACAGAGGTACAATTACAACAACAATACAAATATATAATGTATATATAATCTTTTGTGTATACTCTACACTGACTATATGCATATTGGGCAACGGTTTTTTAGATTGATAGCAGGCTGAAATTTTTCTAGAGCTCATTTTTGATGCCAGATTTCAAATGCAACATTCTAAATATTTATCTGAAAAATGAAACTCCAGATTAAAACGAAAAAATTAAAACGATAAATTAAAAAAATTATAATTAAACAGTATATACATTATAATGGCTATCAATTACAAAAAATCTTGTCTTGAAAAAAACCTAGCAAACTCAATAACAGTGTTACTGTGTAAAAAAACAAAAAAACAGCTGAATTTTGTTACATAACTGTGTTTTGTTCCAAAGTTTTGGGATTGCAGTATAAAGACGAGTTCTCACCGTAAGAGTACGTGTCAGGCAGAGGGACCCCGTGCCCGGCAAGCTCTTGGAAGGTCCAGAACTTATTGACACAGTTCAGGATGGCCTGTGGCCGGTTGACCAGACGACAGCCCATCTTCTCCAGGTGACGCAGAACGGTGATGTCACTGTCCGACTGGACCCACGGGGTCGGAACGCGGACCACGGCGACTTGAGGGTAAGAGGTCACGATCTCCTGCCCGACCCTCAGACCTGAGAAATAAAAGGCAAGATAAATAACCTGCAGTGTCTACTCAGTGCAGCATTCTGTAGAGATTACATCAGCGTATCGAAGTGACCAATGAGAGCCAGTCTATCTCGGTTTCTCAAACACAAACGAACTCAACATGACCAATGAGCTGAAAAAACACAAACAAACAGAAACCACACACAGCAAACACTATCTCTTTAATACTAAACAGCTGAGCTCAAGCAGTTACACAACACTGCAGAAGGTTGCTTGCTTGCTTTGCCTGTTCTGCGTTCATGCTGACCCACTAACCCAGTTTGCAGCCCTCTGTTATTAATTAAGATTTCACTTCAGATTTACACTCCTTTAAACACCAGCCTTGACATCACTTTGTAAATACTTAAATCAGTTCATAAAACAGATGCTCATGGAATTGGTCTTATCACCTTAAACTCTTATTGTGAACAAGTTGCAAGGTATCAAACTTGCACTCTGCGTGCCATACAACAAATATAAACGTTCAAACAAGCAAATATGTTTAGATGGAACAGATGACACAAACAACAGCAGAACTCGTTTTGCTTTCCAGAGACGATTACATAACACCAAGCACATGTTTGAGTGTTTTGTAAAGTGCAGGGAAGAGATAACAGGAAGTGTAAAAGAGGACAGAAGAAGAGCCACAAGAGTAAGAGACAAAACATGAATGCGTCACGGAATATCTGCTCTGCTCTTTCTCTGCTTCTCCGCCATCTTAGGATCAAGCAACACACACACAAACCACGACTCAGCATCTTCCATAGCAACTGCTTCATCAGCACACAAAGACACTTTAAAGCT
>JAZGTK010008105.1:0-18636 GCA_036877625.1 Ambastaia sidthimunki
GCTATGTGTATTGTCATCTTGTGATTGATCACTTCTTTGTTTTTCTCATATTGTAAGTCGCTTTGGACAAAAAAAAACTGCTAAATGCCAATGTAAATGTAAAATGTAAATGTAAAAATGTTTTCCACGAAGTTCAGAAAACACACACTTGTCACCTTTTACTCTTTGTGTTATACACAAGTGGTGCTAACAGGGTGTGCAGACTCCACATGTAAAGATAATCAGCACTTGAAGTGTGTGAACTGTGTGTGTGTGAGAGAGAGAGAGAGAGAGAGAGAGAGGCGTTTAGAAGTGTCACACTGTCATTATTTAGCTCTAAAAATAGCTTAAATCATTTATTTCTGGCTTTGACGTTCTTGGGAAGCCCAGCAGGCGTCTCCCTCGATTCTTTCTGTTTCTGGGATCAGTTACAAATTTGCCTTTTAAACTGTTATTAGCTGATGAGCTGAGAAGCATCATTATTTGTTTGCAGTGTTTGTAATGGCTGATTTAAACTCTTTTCAAGCTCCATTACAAAACATGTAAATATGAATCTATTGATCACACTGTGAGTCACATGATGAACTAGCGTGTGCCGTTCAACACTGAAAATGTGTTTCTATTGTCTATTAGAAAGACATTTAATAGCAATTTATATTTTGTACTTTGACATTTTTCATTTCACAAAAAATTATTATCATTTAAAATAGAATGTGGATCATTAATAAAGCTGTGATGGTTTGTCCTGCAGAAAAAGATTCGTGTTTAATGATAAATATTGTTAAATATTGTTTATAAATAATAAAACACACACTTCAACACTGTAACAATCAACATTTGCTGAAGACGTGTGTACTTTATACTGTAGGAGAATGTACAGTTGAAGACTTGCAGAGCAGATATGATGAATGAAAGCGAGGAGTCAGCGATGCAGTTTCAAAATAGTTTACTGAAGAAATATTCTTTTAGGAGTTTTTCCAGCAGAAGTCAGCTTCACACTCTGAGCAGTTTGTCATTACATTCACAAGAACAGTTTTAATACTAACTACATCATCACACATCTGGTTACTGCCCTCGGGATTGGAGAAGATGAAGATAGTCTCTAACAATCATCATACTGGGACATACAGTGCTTGACATTCAGTTTTATCAGCGTTTTGCAGACATGGTATCATTGCTTGTTCTACAGATGTCCAGAGTATCAACAGATGCAGCATCCGTCAATGCTCTTTCAGCAGACAGATCACCACTTCACTGATTCCTGCTTTTCCCTGTAACCATAGACACACATACAAGTGCTGCTCCTCAAAGCATAGTGACAACATGTTCTCTCTTACAGTCAGAGGTTTGAACATGCATTAGTTAGAGTGGAAGAGGAGCAACCATTAGCACCCGTCTGGCACTATTTTAAACTGTTAGACAGACACACGTCCTACAGAATCCTGACATATCAAATAAAGACTTCTTACTACTAACTAAGCATCTAGCTGTTCTTAAAATAATCATACGAGGTTAAATGTTAATTTATTCTCAATATAAATATTTAACTCATGCTAAACATAAATGCTGATTATTTATTGATAAATAAATAATAAATGGTACTTAATAAATGGTAAAGATCATAAAAAGGATGATTGACACAAGGTCAATGATTGATAAATACAGTTTTCTGTCTGCGGTTACTGTGTTTGTATAAACTGTGTGATATTCGATTCCTCAAAATATCATGATTTATTTGCACTTTTATTTGATATATTGTTCACATCTGTACTTTACTAGCCACATGTAAACATGACGTTGGATAAAACTGTAACTGGTCACACAGCAGTCAGACGCTCTTCCTGTGGGTGGATCTTGGCATGTTTAGACAGCATGAAGCAGCAGAGCCTCAGTCTGTCAGTCTTTCACCTGTCCTGTATTTTCTCATCTCCTCCATTAGGAGTCAGTACTGTGACCTCAGCAGCCTGTTTCTAGTGTTTAATGCCAATATCTTGTGCTCTCCATCAGCGCCCAGCACAGATGCAGTGCTCAGCACTTCAGATCTTATCTGCTTTCTCTCTCTCTCTCTCTCTCTCTCTCTCTCTCTCTCTCTTCTTCTCAACTTCATTCTGTCATATCTGCAGCTCTGTTCTGCAGTCTTTCTCATTCTCTGCAGGAACAGCACTAGCTCACAATATTGTTGAAATTCACAGCATGCTGGGCTGGTGAGGAAAGTGGGAGAGTGTAAATTTGAAGAGATGGAGAGAAAAAGTAATCAGAAATACTGCTTATGTATTTTCTTATTTTCTCAAGAAAGAGTGACTGGTGCTTGTGAACTTGACGTCATAATACTAGTGTGTTGTGGATGGTTGCCAGGGTGCTGTGCAGTTGCTAAGATGTTCAGTTCCTATCATGTTGCTTTTTGTGTGTTGCCATGTGGTTGCTAACATGTTCAGAGTGATTTGGGTGTGTTGGTATGCAGTTGCCATGCAGTTATTAGATTAAGTGGTTGCCAGGGTGTTGCTAAATGATTTTAGGTTGTTCATGGTGATAGCAACAGCATTGCAATGGTGTTGTTGGGCAGCTGTTGAGGTACAAGATGGCTGCTGCGTTGTGATTTTAAGGGTTTTATGGTGTTTGGAAAGGGTTATTGGTAACTTTGTGTTAATGTGTTCTGGGTGGTTAGTTACTGGTCCAAGTAAAAAATAAATAAAATCAAATCAAGTCCCAATATCTTTGTTCTTAGATCATGCTCAGTGGTCTCCTTCCGTGTAAATCTATTGGGTTTCTGTCCATTTTAACCACCAGAATCATAGATGTAAATCATAGCTCTGATTGTTTAGGCATCAACAACTGTCATACAAATGGTGTCAAACTGATTATTCAACACAGTTTAACACTCAGACCTGAAACATATCTTATCTTAAACATGAGAAGAGTTCTAGTTATGTAAGCTTGATTTGTGTGGCACAGGTGTTGTTGTCATCTTTAGCATAAGCTGAATTCTATGTCAGTTTTCTTTCTCAGGCCACACAGCAATGCAGGAGTTCACATTAAACATGTACAACAGGAACACACATTTACAACACACTGGCCCAGCAACTGCATTTGTGTTCTTGCATGCAGTATGTTTCCGGCTTTAGAATACAGGCTTGTTTAAACAATAATAAAAGAATGATTAGGAAGCTCTGGAAAGGTGGAGTGTGTGAAATAAAAAGGGCAAAATGACACTGGAAGACTAAGAGGGATGGAAACAGACTGTGTCAGAGTGAAAGAGAGCACATGTCTCAGTATCACCTCCATCTACAGTCATCCACAGAAAGTGTGAATTAAACCTCAGGCAGACTGTCAGTCCATCACTGAAACTCCACCAAACACGAGCTTCTCTCCTCCTCCTGTTTTCTCTCTATCTGTAGCTTTTCACTTTCCATGGTCAGGACGTGCTTGATCTTCAGCTTCAGGTCAGACTAAATATTGTGAGTTTTTATTTTTCATTTATTTTGAAATGCTGTGGAAGGAGACCAAATGATGTCCCTTTCTTGGTGTCACAATTTTAAGGAATGTTTATCTATTATGAACAGCAAAATCATTTGCTTATAAGGGTGCACACAAAATATGAGACATAGCTAAATATTATGTTTTTGGTGTTTTAGTAGATGAAAAGTACTGCTCTCTCTCTCTCTCTCTCTCTCTCACTCTTTTGATCTGGTGAGGTGCAACCAGATGTTGCTGTTGTCAAAATCAATATCAGATTTCCAACAGCTGAACTAAGTGGGTTGCTGCCCCTCCCCATTAGTCTGAGCCTTAACTGATTTACCCATAATTCCTTCAACAGCATCTCACAAATCAGGTGCAAATAATCCATTAGAGAGATGCAGGAGTCTGTCAAACATGAACCCTAACTGAAAACATCATGACATTTCATTGCTGTGATTAGTCAGATTATATGGTATAACTCTGTGTATTATGTGGATTTACATTAAAATGCTGGTGCACCTTACATTATATTTACATTCAATATAAAAAATACAGCAAAATTTAATTATATTCACACATTGACAGATACTTTATCAAAAGCAACTTACAGTGCAATTGGGTATAAACATTTATATTTGTTGAGCTGGTTTATACTTGTTATTTCTTTATTGTAAACTGACAAGGTATTTCTATTTCATCCATCTGATTGAGCACAGAGTGACAGAGATGGGGGGGGCAGACAGGAGTTTGATGGCTGTACAGACGGCACAGGGCTGGAGAGCAGCTATGTTTAACTTCCAGACACATGCGATGGGTTCCAAGGATAATGAAGGAGATAGGAAAATGTCTGAGTGCTTGTGTTAGTTGGGATTACAGTCAATTCCCTCTGATGCTCATCTGGGAATTTAAATGAGTCTGGGAACATTGTGTGCTAGTCAGTACTGTCAGTATTTGGATGCCATGCTAGGATGGGAATGTGACGTCAACCATTTTATATTCCAGCTCTGACAACTAAAGAAAATGCTGAACATTTCTTTGCATCAACTGCACGTCATTTTCCTAAGTTATTTTACCACATTTTCGATACAAAAAACAAATTTTTTACACTTTTGTAAAGTGGTGGGCAAAAAAGTACTTTTTACCAGAGCTGTCAGAATTCAGCTAAGCTGCATTTGTATATTTGTATAAAAGATATGCAGCTACTTAATACTTTCACAAAACAGAAAACAACTAACAACTAAATGTTAACAAGGCTGGAGTATTTCTTTAAACATTTAAATGTTTCTTGCTTTTGACACAATAAGACAGACTGCCTGCCATTATCTGAATGAAAACAGCCTGTGTTGGGCAGCACTAGTTGTTAAGTTTCTTGTCTACATCTATTAATGGGCAGACAGTCATTTAGCCACGCCCACTTAAAAGCCACGCCTCTCCTGCAGGCTATGATTATAAAAGGCTAATTACTTACTGATATGACAGACACACAAGCATAGCATCACTCTGTTTGCCCTGAGCGTTTGACTTATAAAAGTTTCTTTATTTTCACAGACACTTAAAAGAGGTTCAGAATAAAAGAGAGAGAGAGAGAGACCATAAGAGAAAGGGAGAAAGAAAAGTGGAGAAACCCATTAAAATGAAAATCATATTCAAATCCAGAGTAAAGAAAGAACGGCTGCAGCAAACGACCTTTAAGGGTTTTGCATAATAGCCACCAAATCTAACGTTACAAAACTACACTGCTGGAGTCAACAAACACTGAAGAATCAATACTGAGATGCACATGTGTGTGTGTGTGTGTATCTGTAAACACCCACTCACTCGCCTGCTTCACCTCTGTGAATGTGAACCTGACAAACAAGCTGTCTGCTCAGCTGAAGCATGTATTATTTTGGAAATCTATCTGGCTCGCTTTCAGTGAGTCTGTCGGCGTTTCTGTGTCCCCTTCAGCAGAGGATATCACAAACATGCCATTCTAAATGTGTCACACGCAAGTCACACAAATACATCCAGACGAGCAGAGACACAGACACATTAAAAGTGATTATCTTGTAAATTTAAATATCCACCTTCATTTTCATCAACGTGTAAGAGAACCAGCCAGAGCTGCCCTTAGGCAGTGTGTGTGTGTGTGTGTTGAGATATTGCTTTGGTTTGGGATAATAGAAGATCATTCTCACCTCTTAATACAATAAATGTTGGTTGAAAAGTCATTATTAATGACTATGATTAAAATGTACATGTACCTTTAAACACACACACAATTCAACAATACAAAACATAAAAAACTTTTAATTTTGTGGTGAAATATAAACATATTGTTAAAAGGGGTTTTGCCACATTCACTCATCTATAATAATACATACTATTTTAATACATGCTAACTCCTATATATAAATAAAAACATCTCTTATATATGCATATATCAGTGAATTCTGCACCACAGAAATTTTTTTCAGCAATGTTGTCTCACATTCCAGTGTTAGCACATCAAATGTATTGACCAAAAAGTCTCTGTTATTCTCTTTTATTTCTCATATATTTCTCAGCATCTTCTCTCTCATTACAGCAAGTCTCTCCATCACAAGCCTGTGATGCAGCGTTTAAAGACCAGAATGAAACAGAATATACACAAAAAGAAAGAATCCTGGAGCACTGAATGTTCTCCTGATGTGAGGTTAGGATTCATGAATGTCACACATTGGCAGTCGTGGGAGGAGGGATAAACACTTGCCATATATAGAATATTGTGTTATATCCTCTTAAACCTTGTCCAATTACCATGTTAATTGGTACGTGTTCTGGGACCACTGAAGAAGACATGCAAAACAATGCATGATAAACTAAATAACTTTATTTACTTGAGAAGGACAGCTTTAAAACAAACCGCGTGTTAGTAAATAAAAACAAACCGCGTGTTAGCTTTAAAACAAACCGCGTGTTAGTAAATAAAAACAAACCGCGTGTTAGCTTTAAAACAAATCGCGTGTTAGCTTGAAAACAAACCGCGTGTTAGCTTGAAAACAAATCGCGCGTTAGCTTTAAAACAAATGCGTGTTAGCTTGAAAACAAATCGCATGTTAGCTTGAAAACAAATCGCGTGTTAGCTTTAAAACAAATCGCGTGTTAGCTTTAAAACAAATCGAGTGTTAGCTTTAAAACAAATCGCGTGTTAGCTTTACAACAAATCGAGTGTTAGCTTTAAAACAAATCGCGTGTTAGCTTTAAAACAAATTGCGTGTTAGCTTTAAAACAAATCACGTGTTAGCTTTAAAACAAATTGCGTGTTAGCTTTAAAACAAATCATGTGTTAGCTTTAAAACAAATCGCGTGTTAGCTTTAAAACAAATAATGTGTTAGCTTTAAAACAGGTGTTAGCTTTAAAACAAATAATGTGTTAGCTTTAAAACAGGTGTTAGCTTTAAAACAGGTGTTAGCTTTAAAACAAGTGTTAGCTTTAAAACAAGTGTTAGCTTTAAAACAAGTGTTAGCTTTAAAACAAGTGTTAGCTTTTACCAGTTCATCATTAAAGATGTGAAAGTAAGGTGATAGTCAGGCTTTTGATTTTGAATGTTGAAGTAAAACAACATTCTGAGTCAACATCATTGTTAACCTTGAGAAAACATTCAGATATGAGGGATCAGTTTACAGTTAATGTAAGTTTAGTCTTACAGCCGGTGTTATGTGTTTCCTGTTTGGAACATGGAACCAGCTATCAGTTTACAGAAGAGTTTACTTGCTATCAGGTGCTATCAGGTGCCTCGAACAAGTAATCCATGTCATAAACCAAATCAGGCAGTTATGTCTTCTTAAATACCTATTTTCATTTTCTACCTGTGAACTCTTTTAGCTAAAAATGATGCAAAAGCAGCAATCAGATTGCAACTGCTGATTTCTGATATGTAAATGAAAAGTGTTCACATAAAGTCTCATGAGCTATAAAAGAGCAACTTCTGAGAAAGACATGTTTCTGTGGGTATTCATCAGATGGTTGCTGAAGAGAAGGTGGGAGACTGTCTGTGGCATCATCTGACCTGTCAGTGTGTGTGTGTGTCTCTGGAAGAGAAGCTTTTGTGGGAGCTGGATGAGGGTCTGGTGTGTTTCTGAAGGGGGATGTTCACAGACAGGAAGATTAAGTGCTCATCTGTATATCTGAATAACTGAGTAATGTTAACATTACTAAGAATCATCATACAGTAATGCTGTGACACACACTCACCTGTGGACAGATTCTCAGCAGCTCCATTCAGAGGCAGTACTGGAGTAAACTGGAGATATTATCCAAAGCTTTTATTATCAAAACTATTATTTTGTCTTATATTGGTTGTATATAAATGGTATATAATGAAGAACTATACAGGCTTTAAATTATATGTATTGTTAAAAATAGAAACATGTAAAAGTACAGTATTTACAGACTTACTATTTAGTCAAAAGCACATTTATTTTTAATGTTTTTTTCTGTATGTATGGTATGTGTAGCTTTTTAAAATTAAGCTTTTTAAAAATCACTTTACCATAAGATTTCATTCCTCATTCCATCATTTACATTACGTATGATGAACTAAAAATGCAGTTTTTACAGTATTTAAAAATCTAGATTAATGTTCATTTATGAATATACTTTTGTTATTTGTTAATTGATAAGCTTGATAATACATTAACTAATGATAATTTATTAAACTTGAATTGTAGAAATAAGCATCAAAGGCATTTTTTCTAGAAGCATTTTTTGTTATGCTGGTTGAAAGTCTCTTCACATCCTGATAGCGTCACTAAATGAAGTGGTTTAAGCATATTTATATTTGTTCTGTAAAAGGTGTAAGACTATAAAATGTACGATTGCAATGATAGGATGTCCCACTTGCCTGTTAAACTATATATTTGTATATCTTGAGAGGTGTGGCTTTGGATAGTGCTGTACAGGAGGGCAGGATCTTGTTGCTATCGCTAGCCTCTCTGAAATTGCTTTTCCTTAGCTGTTGCATTAACTGATGGTGAAATGTGTTATGAAGTGTTGCCATAAAATGAGTGACCCATTTATAGATATTATGGACGTTTGAAGATCTGGCTTGTGAGGGATGAATCAAAGAGAAATGGTGGTTAATCACTAGCCACAAGTTGCCCCCATCTGTCTTATCAAATATTTATTAAGTAAAATAACAATGTGCTAATAAATAAACAAACTATCCACACACATAAGCACACTGTGCCATAACCAGACACAATGCAACAAGTATTTTCAGCATGACACACAGTATATCAGAGTATATGTTTGATGTGACAGTTATTTAGAGTAGGATTACAGATCAGATATGAATTTAGATGTGGCTGACCAGCGCAATGCCACAGAAATTAAGTGAATCAGTCATGATGTCATTTGTAGACCAACATGAAGGACTGAAATTTCTTCAGAAGTGTCCTGTAGCATTTTTGGCAGTTTTGGGTTTATGAAAAAATTATGGTCTGGGGTTAATTTTGCTTTTATAACATAAATTACATACAATCAAAGAAGCTGTTGTGGAGTTTAAAATGCCAGTTTCTAACAACTTGCTATAAAATGACTATAATGGGTGTCACATTTTTGTGGTAGCTGAGAGTTAACCTCTTCCCAAGAGTTACTTTGCACATCCCAAGTAAAAATACACATAAGCTGTTTTGTTTGGCTATTTATGTCACGTGTTTTCAGTATTCGTTATTTCTCAGAACAAAATCAGTATCTCTCGCCCCCCCCAACACACACACCCTCTGGCTCTCCTGTGGGCTCATCCTTTGAAGTGATATCGTGTGGGCTTGAGGGCTGAAGGGACTTCGAAGACAGAAATGAAGGTCAGGATGAGAGAAGATGAGAGGATACTGCAGAAGGGTGGAGGGGGTTGGGGTGGTGTTACTGTATTTTTATTGACAGCTGAGGGAAAGCTGAGTGAAAGAAGGTCAAGGTCAAACTGACATGCTCAGACAAAATCGTGATTTGAAACTAGAGTCTCCCCCAGTCTGAAAACCCATCGATCCAAAACTTCCTGGAGGAAACACACTGGAAGAATAACCTTCTGTCAGTCACTTCTCTTCTGAGTGCTGAATCCGGTTCTAAACACGCAAAGTTCCATTTATGTGTTCTACAACCAAATTCACTCCAAAACAAACTCCATTTTAAAAAGGATTGCTACGGACATAATGCTTGAAATCAAACACTAATGATATCATGCATGATATTAAAATAGGGTAATGTTTTAAATAATAAATGATTTCATTAAATAATCATCATTGACATTTATTTAGTTTGAAAATATTGTTTTTAACTGGTCATTTTGTCATTAGGGAGATTACCTGAGCTATCAACTCTCTGCATCTATTAAAGGTGACAGATGTCTGTTACGAAGTTTTACTCAGTGTGTGCCCTGCTTACAATTTTAAATTGTAAGAATGTGTTATTAACGATTCTGTTAAGTAACAATTATTATTTTGAATTGCTATTTTGAAAGTTCTAGGAACTAATTTAAAATATATAAATTAAAAAATATATAAATTATATATAAATTGGTTACAATTGGTTTGCTGGTTTTAGCTGGGTTAGGCTGTTTTTGCTAGTTTTCCAATCTGATCAGGGTGTAGTAATCAGACTGATAAACAGAGACGAAAGAAGAAAATGACAAGAGGTCATAAAATAGGTATTCAAAATAAATTTCCTCAAGCTCCCACTCGCAGGAACCCATTCACGAATAAACCAGTAAACAAGTCACAGTTGCCCAGTTTCCTCTTTCCATTGGCCTTGCCACCCCACGACACAGATCCATCAATCATGTCAGGATGAAAGAGTGTCCGTTTACTGCTGACAGCTGACACCATGTATCAGACCTGTTGAATGGGAGCACTGTTGACATTGTGCATCTGCTGGAAATTAAACACAGAGACTGATGAGGGCATCAGACCAGTGTTTTTTTCTCACGCACACAGTCTGTGTCGGACGCCTGGCCTCCGCTCCCTCTCGCCCCTGTCCCCCATCTCCACACCGCCTGCTGGGCTTGTCGGCACCTCTCGGCTACTGGTGTCCGATGCTTGTGCTACGCTGGCACCACCATCTGCTGGATGTCAGCGTGACTCCTGCAGCTCTGGCACTGGGTGGATGAGCAGGTGGTTCTTGTGCAACCCCTCCCCCAAAACCCTAGCAGGGCTGGAAATTATTGAGGGACTCAATCAATTTTAATGGGGGACTGAATTCCAATTTAAAATATAGAGGATTTCCATGTTTTATCCAAATAATATCCTCCAAATGCTATGCAAATATTATACATAAATATAGTTAAAGTATCTGCATCTATGATTTAAAAATTTTAAATGTCCTTAACTAGGGTTTCCAATGAATCTCAGCCATTTCCACCACTGAGTGATGTCTACCTGGACTAAAACAACCACTGTAGTCCACATCCTCACTTGATCAGCATGGAGCTGTAGTAATAAGAAAGTTTCCTGGTTTGTTTGTTGATGAAGTAAAATAATTTAAATCATATTCTGAGGTAGCAAAATTAATCACAGTGGTACATATTATTAAATGATGTGCATCTGTTTTCACCTATAGTTCAACCCTGTATATTCAAACCTCCTCCACCACTCAGCTGAGAAACCAGCAGCTGTCATTTAGTGCAGCATACAGCAGGGGTCAGTCTCACAGACCCGTTCCTATTATCACTTTCTCTGAAGGTTTTCCAGGTCATGAGGAAACAATCATCTGGAATAGCCCTGACAGGACTGGAAATGCAGGTTGGCTGGTTCATCAACTGAATTGAAGAAGGCCCCTATATGAAAGCTTCTTACTGGATTTACCTGAGCTGGTGTCAGGAGACAGACAGGAAGTGCTCTAGTGTCTGGCTTTCAAAGCCTCGACTCCTGATGCAGAAGAGATAAACAGTAACTTATGAGGGAGGTGTTGAATGTCAGTGATAGGATTGAGAAGGGAAGCTGTCATACTGAGAGAAAGAGAGGCTGGGGAAGAGGGGAGGTGCTGCCATCTGTGCTGCTTTTGTCCTGCTGTGTTTCAGGTAGGAGTGAGAGGGGGGCTGTGTGTTCTGGGTTGGGCAGGTCAGGATGCGAGACCCCTGGGGACAGAAAACCTGATTGTCAGGCCTGAGCATCAGTCATGGAGGAGAAAGAGGAGCTTCAGGAGCACATATGGGCATGTACACACACGGTCTCACAGTCAGTTTTCTGACTAATGTCTGGTCCACAATGCAGCTTATTCTGACCAAGAACCACCCCTTCCACACAGGAAGAGACCATGTATGTCTCTATTTGTGTAAAATAGATTGTACCACAATAATATCAAATGTATCTCAAAATAAAACTCCAAATAATGTTGATGCCATCTCAAATGTTGCACAGAAAACACTGGAAACAAACACTGTGGAGGACGTGTATACAGTACTGGAGAACTGTTCCCCTTCCTGAAACAACTGGAAAACCTTGTTTGAAACTTGGTGGACAAATTATATTTCAGTGAATGATTATGAAGACAAACCTGATTTTTTTGGAATAACATGAATTGATGAATCGAGCACTTTCATAATAACCAGTCAAGTGATTTAGAGGCAAATCGATGGAAGAATGATTTAAATGTAGATAGCAAAAGAAATGCTCTTCTCCTCTTCCATCTAACAGGCAACATTAAGACAAAAAAGAAAAGATCTCCCATAACAAAACTCTCGCAAGGTCAAACTGAAACCTGTTGAGACTACAACACTAGACAGAATTATGTGAATCATGTTTCTCAATAAGAAGATGACTGAAACAACATGTATTATACAGCCATTACGACATAACATCCCAAAAATAATGATATAGGATGACACCTTCCATACAGTCTGATAAATAGTACTTGTAAAATTCTTGAGCTGGTTATTTAGTTGAAGCTTTACTATCCAAATCAACTACAACAGGGACAACTAACAGGGTGCTGGTTCAAGATTGCAGCTAATAGACTACTTATTTAGTTAGGTAAAGAATAGTAACTGTATTTACATCATCAAAGTTTGTACCCATTTATTTTTCTAGGCACATAATGAAGCTGTTGAGGCAGTTAGCTTTGCCACTGCAGAGACAGGAGCTGATGTAATTTAATTGTGATATTACAGGTTAAGACTCACTAATTTATGCATTTATGCAAAAACATGCAAGCTTACTGGATTATGTCAGCTCTTATATAGATATAGAGGACAGAACTTCAGTCTAGAGAAGAGGGTGTTCGTTTCATTGAGAACTGTATGATGTTTTAATTTATTTTTCTGATATCCAGCTGTGTATGTTTGTCTGTACATTCATAGTGAAATGGTTGTACTTGTTAGGAAAATATGCTGTTTTGTTCTAGAGACTTGTGGTATCACACCCTTTAACAGAGCAGAACAGGAATTCACCTGTGAAACTGTGTGTGTGTGTGTGTTTGGCATGCTGCTCTCTGGCATGTTGCTCTACAGGAGAGACTGGCCTAATGTGTTCAGCCCTGCTTTGAAAGACAGGGAAATGATTCCTGTAGACTAGATTGCTCACAGTACAGCAGTATTTTCAGAGAACACACAGCTGTTTTCACACACTCTCCAGCAGAACTGAATTCAACTGTTGTGTGTGAACTGATTCATGTGCTTGTCTGGAAGCTGATTTAGAAACACACATCACACTCACCTTACTGGATTATTACACAACACTGCTACACAACAACAGAGTAAATCTGTATCCACATTATTTTCATCATTTTATTATTAATGTTTGTTGTATTGTGTAATTCCATTTTCAATTATGAAAAAAACTTCATTGTTTTGTCATGATGAATGTTAAATGACAAAACATTGTGTTCAAAGTCTGTAATGTTTTGATATTTTTTGGATCATTTGCTGATGTCCAGCTCAGAGGATGAATGTTAACATGATAAACAGTGAGATGCTGCACTCAGGTGTAACTGTACCTGTTGTTTGCAGAGCGGCCAATTACAGCGCGCGCATATCGTCACGTGAACGCGCCCGTGGACCAAATACTAGTAGCATTTGAAAAGCGGATCGAGCGAGAAACGCTTGACTGGAGGTGCATGAGTACAGCGGGCGAGCACGACACACAACGACACACGAGATTACGGTAATTCATGTCCTCCGGGACTCTTTAAGATCCTGCAGTGCCGATCGCTCTTAAACGGGACACGGAAAGGGTTTAATGCGCTGTTTTTATTTCGATTATTGTTTAAGGACATCATCTCTATCTGTCCGCATGTGGTGCTGCTGTTGGCTAATATACAGTATCTGCTGATATCTATCAGATTATCCGTCAGATTCTGATATTGCAGTTTACCTATAAACGCAAATACATCTTTCGTGCAACGCAGAGCAATCGTGACGTTTCTTGCATCGGTTTTAAAGCGCTGAAATGAATTGCATTGACTCGCTGCGTTTAACTTCACAGTCGCGTTCAGAGCTGCAGTCGGGTTGTGCTGGTGCTGTAGCTGAATTATTTATTAGGCTGTAGCTGGATATGAAGAAGAAAAACACCGGGCTGTAATGTGAGAGTTTTTCTTTAAAACGCGAAGGAATATAATCCTCGTTCAGCATAAACTTTTTGGCGTCGTTTGTTTGCATTAAACAGCGCAGGTCAGGTGTTAACTTCTGCATGTATTGCATTGGCAGTGCAGCCCGTTGGACGCTGGTGTGTGATGAGTTTGCAGGGAACATGCATTTAAATGCAACGAGCAGCCTGACAGCTAGTCGGATCTGCACCTGCAATTAAACGTGTCGTGAAGGTTTATATCGTTGAAAGGGTGCAAAGATGATATTCGTGAAAGTTCGTTGTTGGGAAACTCGTGTAGGACAGTCAGGTGTCCTCTCTGTGAATAATGAATCGAGCTCGTGCCCGCCCGTGCGCGCTCCTCATTGATGCGAGTGCGCGTGAGAGGCAGCAGACACGCGGAGGATCGTCCTGACAGCACATTATAATCTTCACTCACACACACAACAGATCTGCGCTATCACACGTGAGTACAGCCTTTAATCTGACGTGCTCGCGTTTGCGCTGCTCTGTACGTACCGCTGATGTTTATTGTCGCTTTTGATTTTTCGCTTCTATGTTTCCTCACATGTAAGTCGCTTTTAAGCGTCTGTTAAATGCCTGAATGTAAATGTTGCTGCGATCGCGGGAGATTCGAGCAGATTCGGGTTTGAGACCGGATCAGCGGTTTCGTGAAGTTGCATTTTAAAAGTTGTTTCCTCTTTCTTGGGAGTATAAAGTTTGGACTTGTTTGCGTTTTGTGTTGCTGTCAGTGTTTGAGATCAGTTTGGCTTTACTGAGGCACGCGTGTGTGTTAATGGTGTTTAACAGTATCTGTTGGGTTATGTAAGGCTTGATCATCATCTTACAGCAGGTGCTCACTGTAAACATACTTCCGCACTTTCATCTGCACCGCGACTCAGCGACGCGACAAACCGCGACGCTCCGTTATAACAAACGAAGCTGTGCGACGCGACGCGACGCGGAAGAGATCGTGATGTCAGTACCTATGCAAACAAAAGATGTGTGTGCGAGTCTGTGTCTCAATACATTCACAGAGACTGTACATATATAACTAATAATCTAGTTAATAGCTATAGCTATAATGAATAACTCATTATTATTATTAGGGCTTCCTGTAAATGCTTTAACAATATTTAGTTCTTGTCTTTTTTTATGACAGTTACAGTATACTGATTTACCCTCAGTTTTACTGTAGAAACAGCAGTTCAGGTCTCCGGTGTTTATGTGGTTACCGTGGTAGACATTTTGTGTTTCATTTTTTGCCTAACATGAACATAAATGGGCCTGTGATTGACATTGTACACACTCATATTTGTGTGTGACGTTATGTGATCTGGAACATTCACTGTTCTTTCATGAGAACAAAACACAGAACTGTGAAGTTTCCATGTGTGATCGGCCAAGTGTTGCTTCTGTTTGACACACACACACACACACACACACACACACACACACGATTGAAGTGACAAAGATGTTGGTTATGGAGTTCAACATACTGGTGTTTGTTTGCGTTTGTTTTTTCTTATGGTTAAAGAGACAGTTCACCTGAAAATAATCATCATCTGCTCATCATTGTGCCATTCCAGTTTTGTGTGACTGTCTGTTGTGGGTGTAAAAAGTGAAATTTTAAAGAATATTCAGGCCTGAGGCAGTCCGTACACATTTATAGTAATTTTATTAAAAAGCAACCAGTCTCAAACATCTGTTGTGTGTTCCACAGAAGAAAGTAGAGTGATACGATGAGTGTAAATGTGACAGATTTTTATTTTCTTTAAGGTCAAACCTCTGTGACTGTCCTGAAGGTGGATTCAGAGCTGAGACGACAGATGCTCAGAGGTCAAAGGGTGAATGTAAAGCACTCACTGACTCTGTGGTTCCTCTTTGTGTTTATTTCTCCACGGCTTCGTCTTTTGGAGGTCGCACAGGGGCTGACTGTGAGACTCTGGGTCTGTTGTCTGTTGCTAGGGTTTAGTGCCTGAGCAATTATGAAAGAGTTTTTTTATTTGAGCTGTTGTATTTTTAGGCGAGAGGAAGATGAGAGTGGCAGATAAATTTTCAATAGCTGTATGAAACCAATAAATGTCTGATCTCAGACTCAGATGAGCACATCAGCTCTCTCATTTCTCTAGGGGGTTTTGCCGTATGCTTAACTCTCATGCTTTTGTTTTTCAAAACGGTCTCTAGAAACTCAGAGTGTGATCAAAACCCACTGTGTGTGTTTGTCTAATATCCATGATTTAAACAGGATAAAATGGTGGTGCACAAATGTGTATGCAGTGTGTGTGATGCAGTCTGATGCAGTGTGTGTGATGCAGTCTGATGCAGTGTGTGTGATGCAGTCTGATGCAGTGTGTGTGATGCAGTCTGATGCAGTGTGTGTGGCTGTTGGACAGAATGGTATCTACTCACCAGATTTTTAAGTGTTTTCTGGTACCTTTATATTTCTGCATCGTGCTCTGAACTGATGAGGATATTCTTGGCTTGCTGTCTGAGTTGATGGGAAAAGCTGACATTGCTAACAGAGGGGAATTTGAGCTGGACTCTGGTCAAAGCCCACCTCCTCCTCCAGAGAGCGAGCAGACACAGTCCGGCCCCACTTCCATCAGGACGTCTGATTTACTGTCAAAGACAGCCTCAGTGAGAGTGTCTGAGACAGAACAAGACCAAGAGGAAGGAGCTTTTTTTTCTTCTAAAAGGAGAAGCATTTAACACAAACTTCACACTTTCTGAGGTCTTGCAACTGCCAAAAGTCCTGCGCAAACAACAGTTCCAATTATACATTGTTATTGTTGTTTAGCAGCAACCAGCTGGGCATCGCGGGTTGTGCCAACTGAATTTGGCTTGTTACATGTTTGTGTCTTGGCCACTGGCATGTGCCTTTTATCTGAATAATGACAGAAGGTGAGACTCATGCCTTGAACGACCCATTAAAGAACTGGCACGTAGCTCACAATTAGCTGATAGCTAAACAAATGCAAAGAAAGCTAAAAAAAGCAGCCCAAGCTGGCCTTTTGGTTTAAGCCAGTCTTTCAAACTGGCTGAGTAATTTTGCTGTGGTCAGGCTGGGAGAGCAGCTAAACCATGTGAACACCAGCCTGGCTAGACTGCTATAAACTGATAACCCTTTTTCCAGGCCTTTAAAAGAAGTTGTTTAAATTGCCTGTTTTGGGGTCCAAGGGAGCATGTGAGAAGCAGGTGCTAGTGTAAACTTGCTCATGAGTGAGTGTATACTAAAGGCACAGTGGGATGGAGGACTGGGGCTTGTGGGGGGTGTGCAGTGGAAAAGTTGCCTGCGCTGTGTCAACAGGCAGTGTGTGTATACATGTGTGTTTTTATGGCAGCTGACACGGTGACAGGAGCTGCAGGAAATGCGTCCAGAGATGAGCAGAAACCAGATCTAACACACGCATGAGAAGAAATGACCATGTAAGGTATCAGAGAGCAGCCGATTCATTCACACACTCACATACATATACAAGAAAAGTGCAATATTTCTAAAAAACACTTTTTTAGTGTGTGACCATTGTGTACCTCATGGGAAATAAAATGAATTTTGTGTTATAAAGCTATTAGGGAATTTAAAGTGCAAATATATTTAGAGTTTTGTTTTGAATTGTGACCTGGGAAAATCTCCTATAATCTAACCAGATCTTTTATGGAAACCATTTTTAAACTTTTTTTTAAACTTTAATTTTTTTTGTCTGAAACAGATCAGAAGTTTTTTAGGCTTTCTTTGAATATTTGAATCAGGGCAACATGTCTTGCAGATCATAAAGGTTTATTTACCTGAAGCAGTTAATGAAGAAGTTTTAGAGAGCAGAATCAGTATTTCTAGATGTTTTTTGACCTAAGTTAAAAGTTTTTTTTTTTAACTTTTAACTGTGTGTTCTGCAGTGTGACTGTGGTGCTGTTTCAAAATTTAGTGTGCTGCCTTCTTGTCTACTGCCTACATAGGCAGCTGCCTTCTGAGGTGCCATCCTAACCAAATTGTAAACTATTAAGTGACTAATTTAAAACACAGGCAGTGACTCGGTGTGCTCTAATAATAGCACCAGAAGTGAAAGTGATTTCAATAAAGCATGTTTATTGTTAGCATGTTGCTAAACTAACAGAATGCTGCTCCAAACATAAAAATACAAAGAGAATTTTTTTTTTATATAAGTCACATTTAATGAGATTTGTATTTATTTTTTTTAGATTTGATGAAATATAACTACTCTAAGCAGTCAACAGTTCTCTCATCTGAACTGCTGTGTTAGATGTGCTCACCACAGTGCATTGTGGGATTTTCTGAATTTTCTAGGGAATGTGATGCAGCCGTATATTTAGGCAAGAAAAAGGTATCTCAGAAGCAGCACAATGATGCTTCCTTCCTGTTGGCGTCTTCTCATGACACAGATCCTGTCCTGTCAATATTATTGCATGTAGCAATTAATCCCCATTCCACCTCCTTGTTAAAATAAACTCTGCCATGGCTGATATTCAGTTAGAGGTTGTAAGGTGGAGTGCCTCCCCATCTGATACTGTGTGTGATTTAATAAGCATGCTGGCATCAGCTGAGGGATAGAAAGGAGGGGGTAATGAAGAGAAAGGGGGTGTAAGACACTTTGATTTGTTCTATCTTGATGGTCATCACTCGTTCATCTGCTCAGAGAATTAACCAAT
>JAZGTK010008107.1:0-18634 GCA_036877625.1 Ambastaia sidthimunki
GCCTCTGAGTTTAGCATGTTGAACATGTCAGGAGACAGAAAAATGACTGTGGGGAGAGAAATATTAACATAAATAAAACCCAGACTTCAAATGAGGCACTTTGTTTTGTTAATTGTGAAGAAATATCTGATTAAGACAGTTCCAAGCGTAATCCAAAAATCAGCTTAGCGTACAGAAAAAACACTGACATTCTTTCCTATTCCACATGAATATATGAAAAAAGAGGTTGAAATTAATCAGGACCTTTTACTGTAATATCATTTACTGCTTTGAAAAACTGCTGATTTGTGTGGCCACTGTGGGGATGGATGTCTGGGTTCGACTGCATGACCTCTGCTATGGCTGTATCCCTGCTGAGCTGTCTGAATCTATTCATTGCAGCCCTTTTCTCCTCAGACATATACACAATCTGATCCCTTCCTCACCTGTTCCATCAACACACTCTGTTTTTCCTCTTACCACTTTTTCTGTTGGTCTCTCTCACTTTTCATCTCACTCTTCTTTTTCCCTTGACTGGCAATCATACACTGCCAGTCACAACTGTGGACACACTTGACTGAATGTGTTTCATGAACATTAAAACCAGTTGATCTGAGGGCTCATACTTAAGTGCTAGAAGTGAGTTTTCAGACATAAGTAAATAGTGCCCTGCAAGTTTTAATGGACGAGTTGGAGCAGATAGTTAAGCAAAAGCTGCCAACAAGTGCCCAGCATATATGGCAATTTCAAAACTATGGGAAGCCACCAGAGATGCTTTTCCCAACAAAGTTGGTCAAGAAAATAACACAAATTTGAAATTTGTGTTATTTCAAAGTTTTGATGCTTACAATTATTCCAAAATGTGGAAAATAATACTAATGTTCTTTCTTGTTCTGCACGGTGCATTTCTTGCGTAAATGCTCTTATTTTGGGTTGCCAAGGCCTGATGACTCAAGAGGCGTTTTTTTTATTTGCGTCTCTCCAATTAAACACAGACACGTGCTGGCTGCTCACTGCGTCTTTTCTATGGGTGGTAAAGAAAGAACAGAAGCAGTGGAGAAGAAGAAAAGGATGGCTGGAGAGTAAAAGAGTATAGTAGCAGACGCAGCAAAGCTTTCAAGAGCAATCATCAGCTGGCTGTGTTTCGTCTCCACAGCCTGTGCCATGCATTCAGCCTGGATGACGAATGGCCCGTTCTCCACCTCCATGTGGGTGGCACTCGTCAATGGAGCAAGACCTACATGTGTAGGTGAACTTCTCGGATGGTCCCACAAGGAACGCTAGCATGTACATACCTATGTCTGATGTGGGTTTGGGGCCCCAAGGTCCTGTCAGACTACAATTACACTGAGATCCTTAAAGAAGGAAGCACAGTCTACTTTGTCTCCAGAGTACTTTCAGAATGATAAATGTTCTTAAATCTTGCCCTTCCCTTAGATCTTCCAAATATTTTTCATTCAGCTCATCCATCGCAAAGGGCACACTCTACTCAGCACCATTGGCTAAAGTTTGAAGGCTCAATTAGTGACTAGAAGTTTCTGGAACCCAGGCCAGTGGCTACATGGATTTAGAACTGTTTTAGCTGTGCAGGGTGTGAACTTATGAGCACAAAATAATTGGCTTACACTGGGGAAATCACACTTAATCCAAAGTTTCACTGCTCTCTGGGGCTGGAAAAATTCGGTCGCAGGAGAGAATGGCTTCCAGAAGGAGAGCATGGAAAGCTGTAAGTCCATTTCTATTGTGAAATTCTGATCCATTGCTAACACACCATTAAAATGTTTGCTAAAAAACAGAACTGAGGTTGCTCTGAGCTTCTGGTGCTGGCCAACACAGTCTGCCTGGAAATGGCATACCAAGAGAATGTTACTCTCTAGATCTCCATTTATGAGGCCATAATAACTGGATTAAACTATTTTTTGGCATTCCTATTGTAATTTCAGTTCTGCAGCGAGGTTTCTTAGCCACTTGTTTGAGCCATTAATGGCATGTGACCAATCACTGCAGCCACAGGAACATGACATCATAACACTGATTGGCTGATAGCACCACAAAAACAAGCACAGACGCAAACCCCTCAATAGCCACTATAATAATAAAAAGAAAAACATCTACTATATTATATTAAAATAATTTATAAATCATATATATATATATATATATACACACACACACACACACACGCACACACACACATATATATATATATATACACACACACACACACACACACACACACACACATATATATATGTGTGTGTGTTTATACACACACACACGCATGCACGCACAATAGAAACAGATACATATCTATTTACAGTTACTGTATCACATGCATCCAAGACACATGAAAATCCTTCAACAAATTCTCACAGTCTGGATGGCAGAGAAAAGGGAAATTCAGGTTGTGATGACAGTCAATGGTGAGAGAGTTCAGGGGAGATAGGGGATTATAATTTAATAAGGACCAGGAAATCTTTGTCAAACCCCCTCAAGGGAATAAAAAGCCTCAGTGTTCAGTGTGCAGACAGAAGAGTCTCTGGCGGTGAGACACGTCTGCTTCTCTGACACACGGGGATGAAAGGACAGTTATATTAGCATCACAGGTTGCAAACCACAGCCAGAGTCACTGTCTCAGGTGGAGATACACTGAATCCTCTTCCATCATTCCCAGAGAGCCAAATGAAAAACAACACATCATAGGACCACACACAGTCTACACAATCTTTGCCAATGTACAAAATGGTATTAGATGTTTTTAAGGCCTTTTTCTACTATTTACAGTATATTGTATAAAAAAATGCAATGTTTTCATGAATTTACATTATAGGTAACTGAGTCTGCTAAGTTTTGAATTGTTATGATTTAGTCTAACTGTTCACACTTTACCAAACACACTATTCATACCGCATACTTCAGTTTGGCCTCCAAATATCTTAAAGAAAAGTGGGGCTCTACAGGTTCACATTAGACCTGCTTAGAAAGGTTTATAAATATGGGAACTTGACAGGCACCTTCCACCCCACCCATCTGACATAAATGAATAAGAGATTATTGAACCAGACTGTGAGTTCCACTTTTTCAAAGTATGTGTGTACGAGTATGTCAAGGGGTGTTGTGGTTTAAGGGTGGGACTCCAAATGTGTGAGCATTTGGTATGAATTACAGTTAGCTTTCACCTTCATGCACACATACACTATTGACCAAAAGAGTGATCAAAAGAACTGAGGAGGTCCATGTTAGACATCTTTCATCTGAAGTGTGTCTCGTAATGTTTGCTTGAGAAAGGTCAGTTATCCATATGTTCTATGATGTAAATGTGTGTGTGAACTGTAAAGATCCTGTTTTGTGAATCTGTCATTGACACATTTGTGAGGACCAAGCAGTAAGAGGAAACTTTGAGCCACAGTGTGGGATCAACATCTCATTTCCCCAGCTTCTGGAATCTGCCCTCTCTCCTTCATTTCCTGGAGGTGAGGTTTTCATTCCCTACTGCTCCTAAACCGCACCCTTTCACAGGACCTCCAGTTGAGATTAAGTAGATGCAATTGAAAAACAGTGGGTTTGTTCAACACAAAAGTTAGACCTGCCAGTTGGACCTTGAATGTGGAACAAATGCAGTTCCCAAGAGGCTGGTATCCCACACCAGGCATTACTGTTTGGGCCCTTTAATTGTTGTTCTGACTTCCATTTAGCTTACAAAACTTGGCGTATCATTCACCTGGCCTCTTCATGGGCTAATGTCTTTGATTGTGCAATTTCCTYAAATGACATGTCCCGCAGGCTTATACTATTTTGACCTATTGCAACACCAATTCATCATTTTAGGTAAGGTCTAGGGATTCCTCCGGCCAGACCTGTCAAAAGAGATTCCCCAGTCCAGCTCTGCGCCCCTTGGAAGATTAAGGTTGCTGGTGAAGACCTTCCTCTCTTAAGCCCCAAGTGTTTCCCATCCTGCTCCACACACTGCTCCACATTGTCTGAGAATCATGTTGTGTAAGGAAACACCTATCCCCATCTTCACCCTAATGCTTAAAGACCTGTGAAAGCTCAGTGTAAACACACCAAATAATGAAATCGTATCAAGTGTGAGAGACGAAGCAGTCAATGGGGAATAAGACACATTCATGGATCACTGAAAGCACTTTGCCATTTCGGTTATTTACTGAATATTATAATGATGACAGACTGAACGGAGTTGCCATGGAGAGATGTAAAACGTGGAAACATCTTTGCTGGAAAAGAACCGTTAATGGGATATTTATGTTTTATTGTGCGCTAGAGAGGCAGCAACAATTGTTGACAATAACTATGATTGATGGCAGGGTGGTCCAGCCAGTATGTGCTGCCTCTCTGGAGAGAAACAATAAAGTATATCATGCAGTGTGAACACTATAGCTGGGTCTCAAACCAGTCAGTCAGTCAATGACCTAACAGGCAGCAGTTTTCTTTGGCATCTACTAACAAGTTTTAACCAGGCTACCAAAGGCTAGTTTTAAACAGGCTACCAAATCACATTATTTCACATCTAATTACCTAGAAGAAATATGTTTACAAATATTTAGCAACTATAATTGTTATTCCTTGGTAGACATGAATTTGGATGTTGAAATATGTCTTATATTTTTATATAATACTTGAAATACTGATTAATGTAATCACCCACACAGGCAATGAATTTTTCCATAGGCAATTAGCCTGAAAAAAAGCAGCATTATTCTGGTTTCAGTCATCATCGCTCATGTCCTCAGAGGGAATCTCTACAGGTGTGCTCCATTCACACCGTGGGTGATGATACGTTCTGGATAAGTTCAGTTTAGACTGTGGACGTCTTAATGTTGGCAGTGCTGCCTGCAGATGTCAGATGGACCCTTCCAGGCATCTGGAAATCTATAGCACTTGTTACTTAACATCTAATTTTACAACACCACGGCACAGAGGTACTCGTACACACACATGCACTCCCGCATTATGTGGAATTACATTCTGTAAATTTACTTTGTATTCCCTTAGGACAACTGCCAACACCAAGTAATGTTTACACCCCTCATGTTCATTGAATAACCAGAACTCAATGTCTCAGGTTACAGCAGTTTACAGTAAGTAAAGAAAAGCTAGAGTAGATGTTACTGGACTAGCAATAACATTCAATGAAAAGTCTCATGAAATCTATTACCAGAGACGTGACTGCAGTTAAATACAGAAAAGCAGAGGACTACATGAATATTCATGAATCTACCACCAAACCAAACAGTCTTTCAGCTCCAAACATAATATTTACCTACTTAAGACAATCATTCAAACCTTATATCACAGTAGTGCTATTTACAATACATTGCTGAGTGGGTTTCTCATACATAGAGAGTGATGGGGTAATGAGTGAGATTAGCAACAGCCCTGAACAGGAATAATCAGGCCTTGCAGAATTCAGTAGGAAAAACAAACATGACAATGCAAGAATTTGTGTATTGCCACTGAACCATGAGTGGGGGCCCCATTACTGACAATCAAAGTCTCTATCGGTAAGTACATGCAGAAAAAAAACCTTGTTGAGATGGAGTTGGAGAGACAGGATGTTTCTTTTTCTACTTTCCTGCTCCAGATGGTCCAGATGTGCCTAAATCATGAAGATGGGAAAATATGGAGGGAGAAAAAGGGTGTGGCCAGGGTGATAAATCAAAGCCAAGCCCAAAGTCAGACAGAGGAAACATGTCCTTTTTGAGAACAGGTTAACTTCTGTAATTCAGAGCTACAGCATAGCCAAAACATCACTGCTGTTTCTCATTGGTGTCTTGTCTTTGTTTTCTCACAACCCTAACATTTCCTGTCTCCCCTCTAAACCTAATATGGCGAAGGGATGCTTGTGCCACCACCTAATGAGGAGTATGAATGTATTTCTGATTAAATTAGCCTGAAAGCACTTTAAAATTGAGAGGGAATCATTTCATCTGCATCTTATAACAAGGAATTTGTTTCATTACTGCGAATGACATAGGCCACAGGAATGCAGATATGATGATCTGAATCACAAGTCTGTTGACAACGACATCTTGAATGTTGATTCCATGACTGCAATGTAATACAGGAACATTTCTGTTTTGGAGAACAAACAGAGGAGCTGAAGTCTGCCAGAGAGGGCGAGAAATAGTTGCTCGGTTGTAATTGCCAAATAAGCTCATAAATGCAATTTAATTTGAAAAAGGCAGACATGGAATGATTTTCCCATCTGTTCCAGTTCTAAACACACCGGAATTAAACCAAATTTATGGCTAATAAGCTGTTTCAAGATCTGGTGCTCTCAAACACCAATGTCGTCTGCACTGAGGAACACTGGGAAACTCAGAAACCCAGACAATTGTACCGTTAAGAACCCCAATTCCACCTGTTCAACTGCATTCCTCAAATCCTGCCAAACCCCTAAAAAAGTGTGTCTGAGCTCGACATAATGGCTGTCTGATTATTCATGGACTAAATATCTGAAATGAATGGAAAAACAAGGAGGTGTTTACACACTGGAGCAATATTCTTGCGATGAAACAATTGTATCATACCATGCTACTAACAAAAAAAGCTCTCACCGTTGGCTCAATTAAACCTGTAAAATGCATCCAAGTTGATCTAAACAGAAGTCTGGAAACTAAGCTGTGCACCTGGGATGTGTATCCTGCTCTCTGAAACTCTTTTTTATACCTAAAAGCAAGAACGAAACAATTTTTTTATATATTTGGAATGGAAAAAAACAACATGGCAACGGGAGTTATACAAGAAAGTCCTCAGTCCATGTGTAGTACAAACTTCTAACATGAAAGGAACGTCACCCCTGTTATTAGTAAAAACAAGCTGTAGCTGGGCTGACAGAAATATTGCTTTCTTACTGCAGATTGCTGTGTCCTGTTGCTATTTACCGGATTTGTCCAAGGGTTGTTTGGGTAAATGGAAGTTTACCCAAACAATGCTGCAGGCACTGATTTAAAGATATAGAGTCATTGATCTGGGACTAAATCAGCCACTCTAGTGCTGTATCATAAGGCAGTAAACTGCATGGCACTCGTACTCCATCAATATGATTCATCTATGTCAACATCCTGGAGAGAAAAATGTTGGCCTACAAACTCTTTAAGGGTTTAAAATAGCACTGGCCCGTGTCTCTTCTGTGAAGTCAAGAGCTGGAAATGGTAACGCTTTGTATAGGACGACCACAACAGGATAGAAAGAGATGTGATGGGAAAAGTATTTCACAGCCACCCACCATGTGGCCTGTTATAAATGCTGACCTTCCTTTGGATTTTCCACTTTTCCTGACTGAGCAGCAGTAGCCAGTTATGACTAAAGAAAGCTGGACAAAAGACAGAAGAGTGTGTGCACTGTTTAAACTCAAAATGCTTTGTGTTTTAGTTTATTTGTCATCAATTTAGAGGGAGTTTAAAGCATGTTTTTAAAAAAGGACAAGAAGAAAAGAGAAAGCTTTTGTACCGTGACTGACTCTGTCCAGGGCTCTGTGAAAAACACAAGCCTGTTTTACTGTGTGCAGGGACACAAAAACATTTTATCTTACAGCTGAATAGTTCTCACAACTTCTCCCGCCCAGTGCATATCTAAAAGCTTCCTTTTTCATTCCATTTATGACACTTTTTTATATTATATTAATATAATTTGTTATTTTTCTCTTCTCTGGAATATTCAGCAAACTAACTTAAGCTGGTTTAAGCTATTTTTTTTATCAGGGATGTACATCAGCATCAAGACCCTTCTGTGGAAGACCTGTATGTAGACCTGACAGTTCTTAACAGAGATGCTCATTACTGAATTATAGTTTACATACTATAATGCCAGACAGACATATATTACATATCTGGCCTATTTGTGCAAGTGTATTTTTCTCCTTACTGTATTCTCTGGAAACACCCTGAGAGTTTTACAAGCATGTGTCAGTCAAAAGAAAGTCTTGGGAGTTGAGAGCTCATTATTTTATTGTTATTGGGTTTGGCCCCCACTGTAGATATATGTATATATTTATAAACACATACATACCACTCCCCAGCCCCCAGTGCATAAACACCTGTCACTCTAGAAGCGCATCAGACCATCACAATGTCGCACCACCCACTGGACACACTTGTTGACATAAGCCGACCTGGGAAATGAGAGTAATTACGAAGCACTTGCACAGGTCAGTAGGTCAGGTAACACTGTGGAGCTCTTTCTTCTCATGAACACTTACAAAAACAGGACGATACCTCAGTGCAAGTATGAAGAACGACCACACGCAAGCAGGCACACAAATCTTTAAACAGCAAATCTTTAAACCTTAACAGCATAATAATTTCCAAACCACCTGGGAAGCCATTTGGCTGTAATATTTTTAACATGACAAATCAGCTAACAAAGATATAATATCATTAAAACCTCTAATTTAGTAGATTTAGCTCTGACGCTAATGGTTTAATGCAGCCTCTGTTTTATACTCAGTAACAACATTTGGTTTTCAATTCATCATATGCAGCAGCCTTAATATAATGAGGCTATAAATGTACCAGTCTTACTCAGTGCAGACAACACCACACATTAAAGTCAAATCAAGCATTCCTGAATGTCAAAAACAGCTCTGTCTTACAAACCCTCTTTTCTCTTCCCTACATATTTCTCCTCTCATGCTCATGTATTCTTTTTATGCCTGAGAAACCAGGCCCAGCAAAAATTTGAGCTCCTATCACTGTGGAGAAACAATTGATAAGTCCAAAGATAAAATGCCTGAGACACTTTCCACCCAAATAACGACTCCAGCCAAAGTGATCCTCTCAGGGGAGAGATGAATGAAGGCTGTTTTGCAACACCGGGTGGAGGGAGACTGCCCTAGAATTTGCAGGTCGGTCACTATTTAATGAGATTACAATCAGCATTATTCACTTCAAAAGGGCCTGTCTTAATGATTTTTGTGGCATGGTCTGTCTATTCCCTGGATTATATGGTCCATTCCAGTGTAATTCAAGGATGAGCTAGGCAATTGGAAGCTAGTAATATTATGCTCAAGTAATGCTGGTTAGTACTGGTTAGTTTGCTGCTAATTTAATTGGTGTACCAGCTATTTCCCAGACAAATATGTTACTTACTCAGCAAAATCTTTCCTGTTTTTTTTTATTTACTAATTAAATCTTGCTGGTTAAGCTAGTTAAGAAGACTGGTGGAGATATTATATGCCAGAGACCAGCATCCTTGACAAAACATGCTGATGACCAGCAGAACTGATCTATTTAACAGGCTAACCAACTCTAGCTCTTATTTGTACCTTGCTCTTATCAATGACAACACATCTTTAAATACAATTTAGGATGCTACTCATTATACTCTCAGAAAAAGCTTAAGCCAGCTTATGATGTTTTGTCAGACCTAACTAGTACTTAGCTGGTTTACCAGATGGCCAATAAACCCTTCTAAAACAAACAAGCCTGACCAGGCTGGGAGACCAGCTAAGACCATTAAAACCAATCTCAGTGTGGTTTATTCTGTTTTTGTCAGCAAGGACAGCTTGTTAGATATGGTGAATGTTGTTTTTGTGTTGCAATACACTTCTCAAAGTCTGTTGTTCTCATTCATTATGGTGTGAAAATGACCCATGAACTCTCTCCTGCAGCTTTCTGGTTTGGGAACTTAGATTTGGACCACATATGGGCTGGGAAAGACAGTGAAAGAGACGAGAAGGAGAAATAGGTGAGAAGAGGTCAGTTCTGCTAGAACAATTATCTTGTTCTTGAATTCTGCTATTTAATGGAAAACCTTGGAACTAGCCAAACTACACACCGGCATCTTGGTATGAGCTTTGGTACAGACCTTCTCTCACTCACACTTGTCCTTTTTTCATTCGATTGGACACTTTACTCACAAGGTTGCTTTGTAATGAGTGGCTATTAGTTTTAGAGGTGCAACAAAGGAGAAACTCCATTAAAATTCCTTTCACACATTCCCTTGTTCTCTTTCTCTTTTCATTCAGTCCATTTTCTCTATCTGTGGACCAGTTCCCGGGTCACTGTCAAGCTCACCCTAACAGTAGGAGCCTATGGAGAAGAATACATCTGGGAATTCTGTTGTCAACACCATGTTGAGGGCTATGCTTTGTGTCTTTATTTAGTGAACCACAAACAGATGTTGCAGATACAATGTTAATGTCATTATACAAGTCATACTGCATTACCAAACTGCATTGGATCACTTTTGCATTGGGACTGCAGTTCTTGGATTGTGAGGCTGTAATATTGAATGCAGAACACTGCTGGGTTCTCTGGCATTTGTTATTGAACAGTGGCACATTCCTTTAGAATGCTGGGGTGGGCACTGCTGGCTTATATTAAATAGACAACCCTTTGTTTACCAATGGAGCACAACATCTATAGAAGTCCATAAAGTTTATAATTAAACACACACACGCAAGACCACACATAATCCCAGACAGCCCCTGTGACATTCTAAATTGGGAATATCCTACAAAGATACAAAATTATTAAATGAACATACCAGAAATATACAAGGGTCTTAAAAAGGGTTCGCTGTATTCAATATAAAAAAAGCACAGCACACATTCAAGGTTTTGCATAATTTGTTTGCAGACTTTGTTTGAAATTATTTATCAAATACAATGGCATTCCTACATTTCATTATTCATTATTTATACTTACTGTACTTTTATTCGTACATTTATTTATCTACTGTATCCTCCACTGTATGTCCTATTTTATACCATTTTATTTTGCCACTGACTAACCCTAACCAACATCTTTTAAAGAGACACAGAAATACATTAACCCTATTAAGAAGACATAGCTGGAGTCTTAGCTGACTAGCCATAGATCATTTTTGGGTGTCCAATAGTTAACCATAAGAAACAAAGAAAACCAAAAATAGAGGAATTCACATCTGTGGGACTGAACAACTGGAATCATGCAGGGTGCCCAGAATTCAAATGGATTCAAGTTTGTGAAAACAGAGGTATATGTGAACGTGTAACTCCATTGGGCTTAAGGATAATTAATTGGCTAACGTCAACGGCCCAGCCTGCAAATGAGCTCTTCGTGACACCGTAATAAGTAAAGAATATGCAAATTACCCAAACAGCTTTCCTTCTAATCATTCATGAATTGCTGACTGCTCTTTGGTTTGGAAAAGAATGTGTTTACTTAGGTTTAAAGAAAGGGGCTGAAGTCAATGGACTCAAGCTTTTGACAAAGCACTTCCCCAGGTTTATCCAGAGAGAGAAAAGCTATGAGAAAAACCACTCGCTTGACACAGAATATGGCACAGCCCGGTTTTTGCATGCAAAAATGAAATGGATAAATGAAAAGAAATGGAATCTGACAAATCACCAGTTATACAGCAAATCGCCCATTAATTTTAAACAAGCATTATGGCAGAACAGACTTCACAAAGACCTATACTTTAAAAAGGCACCGGGGTAAAAAAGGTTGTTAGTAGACTAATGAATTATAAATCTAAATGTCACGACTGTGCACAACTGTGTAATATTTCCCTTCCTGTTTTTAACAATCTGTGGCCTGAAGATAAAAATATCACATTAAATAACACCATTATCCTGTCTCAAACTCAAGAAAGGTCGTATGAACTGAAATGACTTTAATCATGGAGAGTACGATGGTTATAAACTGTTTTTTAGTAACTGCCATGTTCCGTCTTTTAACTAAAGCCAACAGTCAAGTCATGGACAAGGCATTCCAATTCTCTCCATGCAACCACCATTTTGTGGCTTCTGTGGGGTGGCAAAAAAATGCAGTTTTAATCCCTGTTGGACTCATGCCCCTTTTCTGGACAACACAAGGGCTCTTTGGTCCAAGCTTTGTGGATCTTTGCAGACTGGGCATGTATCCACAGACACGCTGGAGCTTAACAAACTTACTATTGAGATCCAGACTAGAGAGCCTTGGTGCTTAGACATAATATATCAAAACAAATCAGACTGCTGTGTGTGTGCTAATCTATGGAGCAAATAGATGTCAGTGTGACATCTCAGTGGGCAATGCCTACAGCATAGCGTAACACGTTTTAAACACTTTTGAAACAAAGCAACAGATTTCCATGGTTTAATCTTGTTTTTGATCCCTGTTGAAAAGGCCTGAATACGGTTGGTTGGTCCTGGTCATGGGATGCTGGTGTCCCCATCAGACATCTTAGCTTGTCATCAGAGAGACTGTGTTGGTTGATCTGCTTCACCAGCTAGACCAGTACCAAACTAGCATAAACCAGCATAGACATGTTCAGAAATAAAACAGACAATAAAAATGAAAATAAGTTACTTGCTAATGCATAAATGGTATAAAATGTGATTTAATCCAAATATAAATGGAACAGTAGGTTGATTTGTATGGCATGCAAAGCTAATGGTATTGCCTCTGTCTTTCAAGAAAAGGGGAAATAATGCAAAAATAATGTGTTGGAATGCTCAGCTGTTTAAAATATGTTGTTCCTGGGTTTGGATGAGAATTTGAGGCCATGAATCAAACAAATGAACATAATTTGAAAAACCTGCCCAGTCTAGACATAAATCCTCCATATGGTGTTATTGTCTCTACCATAAAAATTATTTAAAAAAAGGAAGAGGAAAAACTATGTTCCTCATGTTGGAATATTAGTGTTCCTTGAGGACAAAAGCAATAAAGATTGTAATTTTAAGAATGGGGAAAGCGTGAACTTTTCACACCCTCCCTTGCAGACTAAATCTCTAAATCTTGACGTTGTCCAACAGCATCCGACAGTAATTAGACACAAAGGACAGACAAGAAAACAAACATTGTCTGTTACTACTGCTTTGCTTTTCCAAAATCGTTCTGTGGCGGTGCCATTTGCCGAATCGCAGGCTGCCTAATAAGGAGGCTGTGGTTTCTGTTGGAATGACTTAACTAGTGCTTAAAATGCTATTTTAATGATTTGTGTGAGAGTCAGTGATGGAAAGTGATTGAGTGAGTAAGTGAAAGAGAGAGAGAGAGAGCGAGAGAGAGAGAGAGAGAGAGAAAGAGGGAGAGAGAGAATAAAAGATAAAGAGTAGATTGCACTGATGGCCAAAATGACTCTAATTCCCAAGATGCACCCAAAGATAAATAATTCACAATATATTAACTATAAATGTCTAATCCAGTCATTTAAATCACTACAGGAGCCACTGATGAAAGAAAATCACTGTAAAGTGAAACAGCTGAAAGGTGTCTTAAACCATTAACAAGATTCAAAGCTCTATATTTATTGACAACAGAAAATCTGTCAACATGATGTTCTCAATGTTTGTATTGAGCAAATCAAACCCTTTATTCTCGAATTCTTGCATTTGTGACCGAATTTGCCTGACTCTCATTCTGTCCCAGCAGCTGCATTTGTGTGTGTAATTTGTGGGTGGGTGACTTAAATTCCAGTATTTTTTAGAAACACATGGCTTTGTTTGGGTTACTGAACCCATGAGAATCCTGTATTAGAAGAACATGTTAATAAATTATTCATCAATAGGGCCCTAAGTGAATACAAGACGACTGTTAAAATTGCAGAACAACATTTACAGTCCATTTGAATACCACTTTCCTGCATCAGTATTTCAAATAAAAGACAGCAGAGGTTTTGCTATGTCGGATGGGAATCAAAACAATCTAGTTTGTTGGACCTCAGTGGTAATTTAAACTCCAATTCTTTTTCAATGAATAATCTCAATGAAACTTTGGAAAGGAAAGGGGATGTGGATTTCAGGAAGAGCATTTTAGTCCTGTCAGATGTCTGCAGTCCTGTTCCTCGTAGATAATAATAAAACTCAGCTGCAAGACAGCCAGAAGTAAGTGGACATCCAAACATCTCACCCATTTGGGCTTGTTGAGCATTTAATTTCAAAACCATGGGTGTTGGACTTTCCTTTGTTGCCTCAACAGCTTAGGCTCTTTAGATTCTTTTCATGAGATGTTAGAATATAGAAGCAGGGCTTTGCTATTTCTATTTAGACACAAGAGCATTGGTGAGGTCAGACACTGATATTGGGTGGCATGGTCTGGTTCATAGTCACCATTCTGATTTCAATAGTCTTCCAGCTAACATGATTAAAGCTCTACAGAAGAACCAGAATGCAGCAGAACATCTGATGGCTCACACCACTGGCTCCCTGTAGCTGCCCACATTAAATTCAAAAGCTCTGATGCTGGCATTCAGGACTGCCTCAATAGATTTCAATAGTCTGATTCAATAGTCTATGTTCCATCCTGTCCTCTGTGACAAAGTAACTTGATTGAACCTTAAGTTTCTGCTGGGACCAATATAACCTTTAAGAAGCTTACTGAATTATAAATGTAAAATAGATGACAATGGTAAATGTAAAATGCATGGGATGTATAGATATCACTGAAAATCAATTAAATAATTTCATTTCTTAAACTCATCTGGGTTCCATAAATACAAAATAGAGACATTTATGCCAACAATGTGCCGGCACGGTGTGACCATTTAATTTCAAAACCTATGACCAATACAACCTATGGCCAATACAGGCATTTGCAAATAGTAACAATTCTAATTCAATTACAGTTAAACCCACCAACCCATAGGCTGCCAAGTTTATTGCCCAAGCATGTGGTGGCACTTCTAGTCATGCTCACAGCCTGCACATTCTGAATAAACCTGCAAAGCATGATGATAAGCAGGAAGTGTGTTCGGTTGCATAAGAAAAGCCTAACAATGCCTTCCAGATTTAATATCCTCTTATTCAGTCTCAGCTAAATGTAAACGGATTAGCAGTTGCTACTTGTACTAAAACACGTGTCCCAAGATCCACCGTGCCCTGCGAATACAAGAACTCAACACGATTTCAGGGAAACTGACGCTGAGGGTTAATGTCGTTAATGGATCTAGATTCTGTACTTTGGTAAATGTAGACTGTTTACATTTATACATTTGGCAGATGTTTTCATGTAAAACAACTTCAAGTTGTTCAAAGTCCAAGTATAATATAAAAAAAATTGTCAGTCCAAACATTTCCTAGGAATTGAAACCTTGACGTTGACCTTGTTATCTCTACCAGCTACAGGAACACAGTCTTACTGGGGTCAAGCCTTGTGTTATTTTTACTGGGTGATCAGCACAGAGACCCTCAAAGAGAGTCTCTTCAATACCAATGACTCTATGCAGGCAGAGGTAGCATTCACAGAAAGCTGGATTCAACTCCGTCTCCAAACAAGGTTAATAGTTCAATTCTTCAACAATTCTTTTTAGTTATGCCAGGAAAATAAAACTCTGACAGGGATACTGTAACTGTTTGGACCAAAGGAAATCATGCATTGTCTTTAGAGCTGGGTCATCTTCAAAAAGGTCAGTATTCAAGTGAGAGGATCGTACTGTAAGCATCTATTCTCAGTGTAGGATAACAGGAACAGCTTGGTCTTTGTCTTTTCATAGGTTTGTATTACTGGCTGCTTTAAACTGAAGACTCCCCTGGTAATTAACTGAGCTAGGTTATGATGATGACATGTGGATGTCAGGATTAGTTACCTAACCTAATTACCAGGTAAAGAGACACTCAATACAAAACAAGTGGTCTGTGCACTTAGCTAGACATTACACTCAGATCACAGAGCTTGAGTCAGCAGCTTATCTACACATACAATATGGCTCAGATGGGAAAGTTCAAACTGGCAGGCTCAAACTTTTCACAAATACTTGAAACGAAACATGTGGGATAGAATGGACCACTTAATCAAGCAAACATCTTTATTTAACATCATTTTCTTTCAGCTTTTTCAGCATCTTGGTCCAGCGTAATGCAAGATGATGGAGGGGACCTTGGAGATTTTAACAAATAGCACACTGACCTTGATTGCACAACTGGTGCAAGGCATGGGACATTTTGAGACAAGACAAACAAATTGTAGGAAACAAAGTTTGCAGGTGGGACGGCCTCCCTAATCAACCAAAAATCTCCAGCTAGAGGCGAAACCAGTGAGACTGTACATTTCTGTTTCTGAGCATTTGGAAACCTCCTGCAGATCAAAGAACTCAAAGCTGCTCCAGCAAAATTAATGCACAGGCAGAAAGCCACCTGATGATGAATATCACAGTGTCTCAAAACACATGCAAAGTTCTTTCCTATTTTTTGACATTGACTATAGGACAGGAAATAGTAGAGATCTGCTCTTGGATCAGGTAAGAAAGTGTCACTTATTGGCACATCAGAAATCACCAATGTTCTGGTTTGCATTAGTGCAGTGTCAAAAAACAGGGCTTTAATGGAACATGCTGAAGGAAAAAAAATGAAGAACAAGGACAGAGTGTCACATGAGTCACATGAACTAAAAAAACACTTCACAGCTAATCACAGGTAAATAAAAAGCAAAGCAAAAAAGTATAGAAAATGTCAAAGAAATGATTAAAAAGCTGTAAGTCTGCAAAAGGTCTTGGGAAGGTCTCGAGATGAGATGTTGAACATTGCGATCAACTTATTAAGTCAGCATGTTCCATCTTTTTCTGCAATTTCAACAAGTGCTAGCATATGCAAAAGGTCAAACTGTGTGTGTCAAGAGCCAGTATTCCATGCTAACATAATTCTCATCCTTGCTGTGGTTACAGCAGAACACAAACGATCTGTTGTGTTTGGGAGCAGGATGGTGCACGGCCCATTTGAGGGCTCTCATCTTTGGCCAAAATGACAGACTCCTCCTTCATACTGTCCAACCAAACTGCCCGGAGATGTGGAGGTTTACTGGGCATTATGTTAAAGCACAGGGGAAGGAGAGATTTAAATGATGATTGTCAGCATTTTGGATGCTTGGGAAAGTATCTTCCAGGGCAGGAAGTGGTAGGATAACACTGAGTGACACTTTACAGGAACTGAGTGATGACTCCAATCATCCACAAGTCCACGAGTGAGTCCATCTTGGATTGCTATAAAGATACACAATACTTGCTTTCCAGAGTGTATATCAACTTAATAACAAACATACAGTACATCAGTCTAATACCAAAGATACAACAATAAAACAGTCACCTAAGATGCTAAGTAGCTGATTATGCAGGGTGAGTGGATCTATAAATTATGTAGCCACGCCCACTTTGTCTCTGCTCATTGCGCAACAATGCGGACAGATTTTGGAGTGATTTCTAATTGGGTGATAAACATGGACAATGTTTCCTCTACGCTGTTTGAGTGCCACAGGGGAGCTGCTTTTCATCACAGACAGGCAGACTACTGAGCCAACAAATCCCATAAAACATTTCATTTGTGAAGTGAAACATGCATGTATCTTCACACAAAAATATCAGGGGCTTGGGACCCCCTCCATCCCACTGGTCCTGCATTATTCTACATTTTCTACATCTACATGTTATTTTAAAGATAAAATAACCATAATGTATATCTTATAAAACTATATATTCAAAGTTATCGACTCATCATATATACATGGTATACAGTATATCTGCTGAAGGGCCCACCCAGTAGACATTTTGCTCAGCATAAACAAAAATTTGAGTCAAAAATCTGTTTATGGCGTAATCCAATAGCGTCCATCCTAGGCTGTTTAAGAATGTCCTTGACAGTTACTTAAGTATATCCTTATGTTTTAAATAGGACCAGCAGAAGAAGTCTGAAATAAGCAAAATGACTTTCTATTCTATCATCTTTTATGACTATTTCTACACTTGTAATGTACAACCACAAAACATCTCCCAGTGGAGGCAGATGGGTGATGGGTAATGTATTTCTGTAACAAACGCATTGAAGAGCTCAAGAGTAATAGCCAAGCTGTTGCCAGTAGCGCTTCCAATTCCCCAAAGATGCTGGATGAAAACCTTGGAACACATGTAAAGAAATATTATACAGGACGTAAGCTGGAAATGAAAAACCCAAAGCCCTATTCCCATCAATCAGCCTTTCATATAATGTGAGAAAAGAGGGTAGAAATCTCGGCCTCAGAAGACAAGGATGACGTTATAATTATGGTTTTATGTTAAGGATTTGACACAGGGAGGAACTAACACCATTCTGCAGTCTTGGCTCACAGATGCTGAACTAGAGACTAATAAGAACGAATACGATTAAAAAAAGAAATAATAAAAATAAAACAAGTCCCTCTAAACCAAACACACATTACAATTCAACTGGGTTCTGTTGTGCAGGTAAAACTAAACCAAACAAGCCCATAAGTGGCTCCATCTGGAGTTCAGCTTTTATTTTGATATTCTGTCGTCGGCTTTAATGTTTTCCACAGTTTCCTTGGAAAAGCAGCACAAGATTCGAGAACATCTTGCACGCAAATAAAGATTTTATTATGTGAAACACAAAGCAAAGATATACTCTGCTGGCTCCTAGACTGAAACATGAAAAACTTCAGATCTTCAGTGGATTCTAAATGTCTTGTTTGGTTAAACCAAGGCTTCTCTTGTTCTCATGCCGCAAGCCTTTGTTTTTGTTTTGTTCTCCAACAACGAATATTGACGAGTGTTAAGTTCACACTCTATTATTGTGTTAAGTGTTCTGTGAAGCCTTTGGAATCTTTCTGTCTTTTACATACAATGTTTTCTTCATACCTACTCTTGCACAAATAATATTTTGAATCAGAGTTTGACCCAAAGCATTCTTGTTTTTACTATGCCAAACCATGCAATACTGTTTCATCACAGACATCAGCCAGAG